>VMDO01002578.1:0-42130 GCA_007922755.1 Pedetes capensis | reverse complement strand
CTTCTAGAATTTCCATCCCTACCCCTGAAAAATGGGAGAAGGATGTACCAATCCACTCCCAAAGTAATCCCTAAACAATCAGCCATTGAACACCCTATGAGGGTAGCTATGAATCAGAACCAACTCAATGGCACCTAGCAACAATTGTTCATATAATTCCATTTCTGCTACAAATTTCCTTATCGTTTCATCTAATTTCTTTAAAATAATAATTTTAAAGTTCATGTTTGTTAACTGAAATGTCTTCTAAGTACTACCTCTCATCACAACTATCTGTAGTGTTAGACAGTATAAACTCTCTAATTTATTGTTTCTTATTTACCAAATAAGAGGTTTGTTGTGACAAACAAAAATAGTCTCTTCTTGCTATGTGAAGAATCACCTTACAATATTGAGCTATGCTTAGTCACAAATTTTGATTAAAAGTAAGGGGGTTATACAAGATTATCTAGATTCTTTCCTAATTTTACAAGACTAAGTCTATGGCTGCTTTGGAATATCGATGATGTTTGACACCATGCTAGATGCTGTTGAGACATGATATCTAAATTTAGTACTCAACACAGTACACTTTAAACTAAAAGCTTAATAGCACCTCTGTGCCTTTTTTCTTTTTTACTGCTTTCTTTGCATTCAATATGTATCAGTTGAATAAATAAATCAGTGATTTAGTTAATTGCATTCAAAATTCAGATAAAGGAATAGAACTCATACCCTTTTTGGCAAAGGAGTAGTAGGAAATGATTGGCTGAATTTATGAAGTAAGAAGTAGGAAGGAGGTAAAAAAAAGATAATTACTGTGCTTTATTGAATATTCAGTACATATTAGATACTCTTCTGAATATTCTGTATGTACTACAAGTTCTCTGTAAGGTAGGTGCTTAGAGTGAGAGCATGAGTATCTCTTTTATGAAGGGTACTGGGAGAAGTCTCACTGAAAAGTTAACATTTAAGGAGAAACCTGAAAGAAAAATGGAAGTAAAATGTGGAGACATCTGGGGTAAGAGGAGAGAAAATTTCAGACAGAGGAAAAATTAGTACAAAATTCTGAGTTAGCTTACCTGAAACTGGCAAAAGTTGAACTCTGGTCTGTTTGACCTTAAAGCTTTTAAATTAAAGCCTCTAAGATGCCTAAGATTTAAGGATAAAGACAGAAAATATTTTTAATGGACAATTAAAAATCTGTAAGCCTAGCCATTAAACATAGATGCATTTATCAAATAAATATCAAATATATTTGATGTATATGTGCTGTTTGTTTCAGGAGGTTTAGGTTTTGTACTTTGATTCTTTTCTCTACTCTCTAAGAAAATATCCACTTTCTTTCTCATTGATCCATAACCCAACTGCCAATGAGTACAAAATTTCAAAAGACTGTGTGCATTTTGAGACAGGGCTAGTTTTTTTAAATGCTAGGAATAAATTTTTAAATATAAATATACATAGTACACATACATAACTATATAGATATACAGGAGAGAAGGAATGTTTTTCTTCACATAACAGATGAGTTAGAAAACCTTTCACTTGTCTAGCACCTAAATATATCAGGATTTCCAGAATTGGAATGCATGTTCTTACATCTTCTTTGACTGACATTTCAGTGAACGAATGTTTTATTCTTTGCCAAAAAGTAAATTTTTAAAAATATCAGGAAAGCAAAGTTAAGAAATCTTATTTTACACATAGTATGAATATAATACATTTTAATCATAACGATTAGAAATAAAAAGGCTACAAAGAATTTAACAGGATAAATAGACTAAAATGAGTGTGTCTTTCATTTCCTGCTTATTTTCTACAGTAGACCACCATGGAGCAACTGGAGGCAGTACAGGATCTCAGACTCTCTCTTACTTTTCCTCCTTCTTTGCTCTATTTCAGCATCACTGGCATTTGTGGTGCTTCTAGAAGTGGTGCTTCCAGTTACATTCCTAACTCAGAATTTTGTACTAATTTTTCCTCTGTCTGAAATTTTCTCTCCTCTTACCCCAGATGTCTCCACATTTTACTCCCATTTTTCTTTCAGGTTTCTCCTTAAATGTTAACTTTTCAGTGAGACTTCTCCCAGTACTCTTCATAAAAGAGATACTCATGCTCTGCCCTGCCCACCACATACTATCTCCTGCCTGCTTTGTTTTCTCCTGTGGCATGTGTCACTGTTAGACATACTATAAATTATTCACTAATTTCTTCAATTACTATCCATCTCTTCCATTGGGATATAAACTCTATTGTTGTTGTTGTTGTTAGGTGCTATTCAATTGGGTCTGACTCATAGTGACCCTCATAGGGTTTTCAGTGGCTAGTTGCTTTGGGATTGCTTCAGGAGTGGATTCTTCTTCCATATAAGCTCTATGGGGGAAGAAAGTTTGTTTTATTCACTTGGTAGCTCAAATATCAGAACAATGCATGGCACACAGAAACATTAGATAAACATCTGTTGAATAAATGAAGGTGGAATGCATAATATGGAAGCATTTTTAGGAAGATTTCAACTCTTCTCAGCCATTAGGAGATAATTATTGGCAAAACTTAAATTCACTCTTCTAATTAGAACATAGCATTAACACATTAAAACATTTTCCTGCATGCATTTCATCTAGAAAAATCATTATACATCTCTGTAACTAGCTAAGCCCAGAGTACTGATAGGAAAATTTGGAATTATCTCTATATCAGTTAGTTTTTCCATCACAATTCATGTAAGGAGCATAGAGTCTTGTCTGTCCTATTGATGGCTGTTTCCAAAGAAGTAAAAATATATATAAATAATACGTATTTATTGAATTAGGACATATATGTTAATATACATGTTAGGTACTGGGCTGGGATTTAGCTCAGTGGTAGAGTGCTGCGCTGCAGTCTCTGAGGCCCCGAGTTCAATTCCCAGCACCACAAAAATGGGAGAAGGGCCTGGCAATCCACTCCCAAGGCAATCCCGAAGCACTCAGCCATTGGAAACCCTATGAGGGTCACTATGAGTCGGATACCAACTCGACGGCACCTAACAACAACAATACATGTTAGGTATACATCATACCCTATACAAGGCTCTATGACATTATAATCTCTTAGATGATTATCTGGTCATATAAGACTTTATTTTCTCTTGTACCTCCAGCTAAAACAGAAAGCCAAATGACTCAACCTTGTAAATTACCAAGGTATTAACAATAGTCAGCTGCAACTTATAAATCCCTCCTCTCCCCATTTTTTATAAGAAGTCAACTTGGTCATGTGTTCTTCTTGGTATTATATAGAATTTGATCTCTCTTGTTTATGTCCTCCAATTTTTTTATAGTACACAATCTTTCTTTATGAGGATTCTTTAAGCCCAACTACATATTGAACATTCTATGAAGAAAACATAGACACAATCATTTTTAAAGCCCAGTACTTTTACATAGCGTATGATAACAATATAAGGTTGAAGTTTTTGCTTTCTATATAAAAAGTACCTGTAGTACTAATTAAGTCATTCATATGGGGAACAAAATAAAACAATGACAAAATTGGGCAACCGTATTAAGAACTAAAATATTACCTTAAATAACCATCAAACAGATGTTAGAATTGGAGACTCAGTTTTGCAGGGAGTACAAGTCACACTCTGGTAGAAGTTGTTTAGAGAAGCACTTAGCTCTTGCAAGCATCCAGGGAGTTATTTTAGAATGGCAAGATACTCAACACAGCAGCACTGGCATGAAGGGAGTGTTAATGAGTGGAGATAAGATGGCAATTTAACGATCCTTGCACAGAACCTTATGATACCTGACCAATGACACAAGGCTTTTACTGGTCCGTAGTTGCTGAGGTCCCAACCTGATTCTTGGAAATAAATACAAAATCTAAAGGTAACTACACTGGGCCCTTCTGTCATTTGACATTTTGTGGATTTGTTGTATGCATGTAGTCTTGGGCTATCATGCACACACTTATGCCTGTTGTCCCATTATAGTATTCACAAAGTTTCTTTTCATTCTTGAAAGTGTCCCTGTTTGGAAATAAATGATCTGGCTGCCCTATATAAACCCCTCTGTGTATAATCAAGTGAAAAGCTTCTTTGTCATAGAGGCAGAAGTCATCTCAAATTTTTTTCTCTGCAGACCACACCCGTGGAGGGACTCACTAAGATGAGAGTCATATAAAGACCTAAGAATTGATTTACTTTTGATGATCTGAAGAATACATCTTGCTGTTTATAAATAACTCCAAAGTTATGTTTTTGTGTGTATATATTAAAGATTTTAAAATATGAGTAATTTTTTACTTTAAGTACATCTTATTCATATAAACATGGTTGTTGTTGTTGTTGTTGTTGTTGTTGTTGTTAGGTGCCATCCAGTCGATATCCAACTCATAGCAACCCTCTGTTCAACAAGGGAAACACTATTTTCAGTGCTTCTCTGCTGTTCATAGGGTTTTCAATGGCAGATTGATTTTTGGGAGGGGGTTGCCAGGTCCTTCTCCCAAGCCTACAGCTTCTGGTGTTCCCAGGCGGTCTCCCATCCAGGTAGTAACCAGGCCCGACCCTGCTTAGCTTCCAAGATCTGATGGGATCGGATGCTGCAGAGCTACCACTGCAGGCAAACATGATTGGGACCTCAATATTTAAAAATATTATACCAAATACTAGTTTCTTATAACTGGTTTACTATCACCTCTCTCCCTTTCTCTCTCTCCCCCCCTCTCTCTTTGGGGGTTGAACCCCTTTCACATACTTTGCAAGTGCTCTATCACTGGGCTGCACCTTCAGCCCATTTTTTTATTTTTATTTTGAGACAAAGTCTCACTAAGTTACGCAGACTGCGTCTGGCCTCAAACTGGCAATCCTCCTGTCTCTGCCTACCAAGTTGCTGGGAACATAGACGTGAGCCACTATGTCAGGCTTACTTTCCCTTTCCTTAAAATAAATTCACAGCCTCCCAAACATTGAAGGGTTGTTAAATAAATGAAGATATGTTAGGAAAATGAGTCTATTTTTACCTTTATTACAACTTAACACTATAGAGACCTAGTCCTTTGCACAGAACAGGACTTCTTCAAGAAGACTGAAGATGTTCAGTTGAGTAGTAGCTGAGAACTCTAAGACTCACATCACTAGATTATTAAGATCCTACTTTGCCAAGTCTTATGCAAGCATCTTTAGTCTAAAAAAGACCCTAACCACTGGATCAACACAGTATTTTTAAGTTTGATTTATCTCTGCAAGCTTATAAAGCAACTCTAAAATATAGAGCTTAATTTTCCCTTTGACTTGTGCATATCTTTAAGAGTATCTGGGTTAATAATTATGATTCATGAAAAGCAAAAAGGCCCATTTCTTAAGATCTTTCTCTGGAATTCCTTTCACCTTCTTCAACTTTCTCTGTTCCTTCTATCAGCAGTTTGTGCAGGCTGATTGGACAGGAATTGTTTTCGGCTGCAGCAACTCTAGTTGAAGATCAGGGACCAAAACCAGCTATTAATAGCCTTTCTTCTGTGGGAGAGATCTGGTTTGCAGAAATTGCTGCTTCAGTCTACTACTTAATCTTGGAAAAGTTCATGTGATTTCCAGGTCACTTCTCCATCCCCTGTACCCAGCTCCTTCATAGTGTGATAAAGAATCACTTACAAGAACTACCATCTTTCCTTTGTCCTCTGTTTATGACACATGGACTTGTCTATCACTTACATTGGATGTTTCTTCATTTCCTCTTTTCCCTAAGGGATGAGAATTTTAAAATTAATTTCTTACTCACTTGGTATTGATTAAAATGTACATAGAAACACGATTGATCCAAACAATTTTTAAGATCCATTGTATCATTGAGATATAGGTTTGTTCTATGTTTCTTTGTTCCCCTCAGTCCTTAAATCCAGTTCTTCAGCAAGTCTTGTCAAGTCTAATTCTAAAATGGGTGCTGAATTTGTTTACTTTTTACCTTCTATAACGATCATCCTCAGGCAGCCACCCTCATCTCTTGCCCAGATATAACAATCTCAGAAATAGTCTCTTTATTTATATACTTTCCTTGCTACTATTCATTCTCCACAGAGAAGATGGTGATTTAAAAAAAAATCAGTTTATACTATTCCCCTGATAAAAACCAACAATACTATTTACTGGTATTTAGTAGGCCTTATAGAATCTGGTCCCAGCCTACATCATCCCTTGCTATATACCCTCCTTTGCTTACCCACTTCCAGGCCTGGTGGCCTTTATAAGCTCACTGCACAGGACTAACTCTGCCTACCCAGAGCCTCTGCACCAGCTGTTCCCCTTCTCTGATCTTTGCAAAGCTGGCTTGTTCTTGTGTTCATCTCTCAGCTCTATTATCACCACTTTAGAGAGGACACTTTAGAGAGGATTTCTATGCCCATTCCATCCAAAGTTGTCCTTTCCACTGTCCTCTACAAACATTTTTATCACATCAGCTCTGCACTATTGTATAGCGAGCAGTTAAAAAAAGATGCTAAATTCCCAAAGGCTGCATGCAAAAGGTATCTTATCCTTATAGGTTTCTTATAGTCTGAAGAAGGCTGAACTGTCTTAATTATCAGCAAAGCAATGGGAACTTCTAGAGACAGGATTAAGAGATGCCAAAGAATCCCTTGTCATCATATTGAGGGACTAAACTTGTCTCCCCTGAGGCTTTTGGTGAGGGTTTCTGAAAACTAAGGGCAGAGTTGCTTCTTCTGTTTCTGTAGGTGAGAAGCAGAGCATGTGGAAACTATATTCTAGGGTTTGCAAGAAAGATAGTGCAGGGGAGCCCACATCTCTGCTCTTCACACGTCTGGGAGAGTTTGAAATGGAAGATCCCCTGTTTCCATGATCTTATGTGAGAGTGACTGGAATTTGCTAAAGGATAGACATGTATAGCTGCACTGGCTGCTGCTTAATGGAAGTTCTAGAGGCAATAGACACCTAGAAGAGGCTATGGGACATACCACTGGTGGGTCTGAGTGAAGATGCCCTTGGGGGTACCTTCTGACCATAGAAAATCACCAATGTCCTCTTTTCTTCATCCTTTGTATCTATGCTTTTTGCAATGTGACTTCAGCTTCTCCCATCCAGGGGTGGTGTTTGACTCTGACCTGGCCTTATGACTTGTTTTGAATAGAAGGTGGCAGAAGTGACTGTGTGCCAACTCTCAGCTGGCTTCATGGCTTTTACTGTGTCTTGAACCCTGTGATATCTTGGACCAGGCTACCCTGCTAAAAGAGAGGAGATTTGTCTCAACTAAGCCACCTTACTGCCAGTCAATATTCTTTATAACTCCCACTCCATGAGAGGACTCAGTTGAGATCAGCCAACCTCACCCTAGACCAGAAAACCCTCAACCAGCAGAATCATGAGCAATAATAAATGGTTATTGCTTTCAGCTGAGTTGTGGGTTAGGTTATGATGCTGCAATGGCTAATGAAACATAGGGTGGAGAGACTGAATACTGCCTGAAAATATCATTTGTGTCACTGCTCTGAGATTATCGTTCTTATAGATACCTCTAACATTTGCCTGAAAGCAGATCCTCCACCTATGTCTTAGCATATTTGGACTTCTATACTATAACACCATAAACTGGGTTCAATAGTTTGGATCTGGAATGTTCCCCCAAGGCCCATGTACTAAAGGTTTGGTCTAAAGATTATTGGAAGGTGATGGAAGTTTTGAGACGTGGGGCATAGTAGGAGGATGCAGGTCATGGGAGATTTGTCCCGGAAGGGGATTGTGCTTCTCAGCTACCATGAGGTGAGCAGTTCATTGTACCATGTATGCTCAGCCATTATGTCCTGCCTGACCACAGGCTCAAAAGCAATGGGACCACGGACTGAAACACTCAAAACTGTGAGCCAAAACAAACCTTTTCTCTCTTAGTAATAACTTGGTTATCCCAGGTATTTGTTACAGTTTTGGAAAGTTGACTAACACACTGGGTAAACACATAGATTTATTTCTCACCTTTCTGGAGGCTAAGAAATCCAAGATCAAGGCACCAATAGATTCAGTGTCTAGAAAGGGTCTGCTTCTTTACAGACAGCTGTCTTCTTGGTGTGTCCTCACTCAGGGCTTCTTTTACATGGGAAGTAATTCCATTCATGAGGTCTTCACCATCATGACCTATTCATTGCCTAACAGTCCCACCTCATAATACCATCACCATGCTTGTTAGAATTTCAACATGAATTTTGTAGGGACACACACATTCAGGCTACAGTACACTGCTTCAAAAGGCAGCTGGCTCCTGATGTGACCAGCATCTCTAGGGCTGGAGCCAAAGCTGAGTGACAGCATTACAACAGAACCAGCTGAGCAGTGACCATGGCTTGGGGTAGGATTAGAATGATAGCATCTGTCAGGCAGTTTCAGTGCAAACAAGTCTTTAAGGAAAAGATAATGGACTTAGGAGATTTTAATGTGGCTATCTGAAACACTCTGGGTTGGGGTTTAAATCAGTTGGTAGAGCACTGCTCTGGGCTCTCTGAGGCCCTCAGGTCTATCCCCAGTATTGCAAAAATGGGAGAAGGATGTGGCATCCACTCCTGAAGAAATCGGGAATCACTCAGCCATTGAAAATCCTCTGAGGGTCACTATGACTTGGAACCAACTCGACTTAACAACAATAACAACAATCTGAAACAGTAAAAGTTATTAAGAAGTTTTTATTAAAAATAAATGGCTTTATATGGAAAAAGAAAAAAGTTGTAGTTTTTGGCTAACATTTGAAGTGTTTTAAAGTATGTGCAGATTTATGTACTATCATTATTTCCTTCTTTAGACATGTTTTATGACTTCTCATAATTACTTGAAAGGGATTTTATAAACATAGAAGTTTATATTTAAGGTGGGTAGAAATGGGCTTATGCTAAAATAATTTGACAGCAAGAATGTTTTTGAATATCAGAAAGACAGGTAAATCTGTCACTGTTGATAAAGAACAGAGTCTAGTCAAATTTATCTTACTTTGCCTTTGTGGAACAGTCATCTAAGCAGAGCTCTTTGCCTAGTTTGCTACCTTAATTTTTTTTTTTCCTTTTAAGTCAGAACTGCCTAAAACATGTTTTGGAACAGGATCTGAATAAATAAAAATAATTTCAGGTCTAATTAAGCCATTTTCACACTTATTTTTTCATAGATTCTCATCTTAAATGGGAATCAAGCAAGGCAGGGGAGTGCAGATTGATATTTAAGCAGCAATTTTAAATAGAAGTATGTAGTTCAACTTTATATTTTATTTTTAATATTTAATACAGGAAATGATATAACTTTGCCAGGTAATTTGGAAGCCTTTGCTTTGCTTGAACACCTGTTGACCCATTTCTTTAGGTGCTGTAGTACTCGATTACAAACAAGTGCTTGGGGAATGATGAAAAGTGATTAAAGACAAGATTCTAGAGCCTAGCTAATAAGACTCTTGACTTTGACATGAGACAGACCTGATTCTGTCTATCAGGAATTTGTTCACAGCCTTTGTCCGGAACTCTAAAAACAGGATAATGAGGTCACTGAAGGATTTAAAGGATAAATTGGTAAAGCATCCAGTACCAAGCCTACCACATGGTATTTAAAAAATGATTTTATGAGAATAATTGTTGTTAGGTGCCATTGAGTTGGGTCCGACTCATAGTGATCCTATGTACAACAGAATGAAATACTACCATACACTGTGCCATGCACACCATCTTTTTTACATTTGAGCCCATTGTTGCAGACATTGTGTTTCTCATTTTGAGTTATGCCACATCAGCAAGGTCCCAGGGGCTTTATTCCATTCCAATAATTAAGGTCAACTCCACTTTGAGGAGATAACTCTTCCCTAGTCATTTCTTGAATGCCTTCCAGCCTGGGGGGCTCATTTTCTGGCACTATATTTCACAGTGTTTCTCTGCTATTTGTAGAATTTTCAAGGGCTAATTGTTTCGAGAGTGGGCTGCCGGGTCCTTCTCTCTAGTCTGTCTTAGTCTGGAAGCTCAGCTGAACCCTGTCCACCTTGGGTGGCCCTGCTGTTATCTTAAATACTGGTGGCATATCTTTTAGAATCACAGCAAGATGCAAACCCCCATAGCACAACAAGGTGACAGACACATGAAGGATGAGAATAACAGATTAATCCAAATAAGTTCTAAATTGAAAATAAATGTTCAAAAAAGGGGGTTCAATGCAAAGAACCAGCATTTTACAGACATAAAACTGACATAATGTATTAGCTAATTACTCATGATTGCCAACCTTGAATTATTCTTTAAATTTTTTTTTTTTGTGGATAGGATTGGTTGTTTCAAAATGCTCAGAAGTTAGAATAAGGTTTAAGAAGAGATTATTTTTCATATCTAAAAGTAAGTATTGTGTTCTAATTTTTGACAATGTAAATTAACCTTAAATTTGGAAAAATGAAGGGGATATACAATGACATTTTAAACTAGTGATAATCTTGTCTTAATGTGCTGTTGTCCTCAGAATCTTTGATCGAGGAGTCTTTTATAGGTGAGAATAACTTTTCCTGTGATTATTTTATCATAAGAAATAATGTAATTCCCTTAGATAGGGATCAAAAACTGAACCTATTATTTTTCCATACACACTCTGAGACTCAATCTATATTTGTCATTAAAAAATTGTTTGCCTTTGTTACTTAACATCTACAGTTCTCCTTTCAACAAATATTTGAAAAGTATACTAAGAAAAAATACTTTATTATAGTAGGTGATCTGGGCATTGCTGAAAATAAGACATGATTCTAGCCCTCAAGGAGCTTCCAATCAAGTCAGAGGCCCAGGTACAGAAATGTCTGTGAAGCAAGGCAGCAGAGTGCAGATTGTCATTAAAGCAGCACAAATTGTGCTTGGTGCTATTTAAAGGCAGGGAGGGTTTGTTGGTGTGAGGAGGGCGAGAAAGGAATCATCTTATAGATAATACCTTAAATAATCCTTGAATGATTGGCAGAATTTCAACAGCCATTTCACATTTCAATGGGAGGCAACAACATGAGTAAGCATTAGACATGCTCATTCTGCAGTTACAAGTCATTAAATTTGTTTATGGGATAATGTGCATTTAAGGGAAGTGATGAGAGTAGATTGGGGTGATGTTATTTAGGACCTTGAATTCTGGGAAAAGGATTTAACTCAGTAGGAAATAAAAAACCTCATCTTTCTCACCTGAATAAAGAGAGAAGTGAGATTGTCCTGTGCTGATGTTTTCCACATATATTAAAGAAAGAATAAACCTATAATTTCACAAATAACTATTTAGTTTCAACATCTCTCCCAGTATTAAGAGTCTGTAATGACCTATATTTATTTGGACTGACAAAAAGTGGATGCACTTTGCCTGCTGAAATTTTTTGAGCCCGATGCTTCCACATATGAATGCAACTCCCCTCCTTGAATTCTCTTAGTGTTTTATATCTACTTTCTTTATTGTGTTTCACATTTTCATGTTATGATTACATATGTATGCATGTATTCTTTTTCTTAGCTGTACGATGTAGGGCCTGCATCAAACCTATCTCTGTATACTCTGCAATGCTTAGCTTAGGAGCCATTCAAAAATATGTGTTGAATGAACGAATTAATGGTTTTAACTAATATCTGCTTCTTAATGAAATCACCAGACTCAATTTAAATTGTTTAAGTTGCATATTAACTTTTTATCTAGAATAATCATGTTGGAAATGATTGAAAAGAGTATTGAAAGGGCAAATTTCTTGGCTCTCTTAATAGTATTGCTTTTTTAATACATCAGAGATAAAGTAGCACAATTTGCTATATTTTCATTGCAAGAGTAATACATGTTCACTATTGAAATTTTATACATTGCAGAAAGCAAAAGGAAGAAATCAACATCTCCATAATCTTAACCCAGAAAAATCCACAGTTACTTGTTTAGAAGACTTTACTATGCAGAGTCTACGTGCAAGTTTTTAAACTTTTGATACACATGGTTCTGTTGACCTTTAGAAAGACTGAACTATTTTGTACTCCTGGAGGTTTTGAGAATGATTTTCACATCTGCTAATACCATGTATAATCACTGCTATGAACCTGGGCAAAATGGTCAGAGGAAAATTGTTCTTTTATGAATATGCATTTCTTTACATGCTAATTAAATTCAGTATTTTTCATGAGTTTATTTAACTTTTAATATTTCCTTTGAATTGTTTCTTCATTTTTCTGCTATATTATTTCTCTTTCATACCCTCTCTTAAATTATTTTTTAGAACTGAATGTATACTAATAAACAGTTTTCCCAGTCAGTCACTTGTCTTTTATCATATTTCCTTTTAGTATCACTGATCTTAGGAAGAGAGGCTAATAAACTAAGTGAAAGTCACATCTGTGATCCCCTCCTCCTCTCATTTCTAAACCGAGTGAATATCATGAACTGGAATGTCTTCCAGGAATGGAAGCAAGTATAAAAGCAACCAGTGGAATATTAATTTCTCTATGAGAAGAATTTTCAGAAATAATGATGAAACCAAAATCTGAAATTAAAAGACACCCTAACCTACTACGGACAATCAGTAAGAATTTAGAACTAATATGAACACTTTCTTTTTACTCTTAAGAATATCATATGTAGTACATGCCTAGGAAAGAATATAATGGGAAGTACATGCTAGCAATGACAGGTCAGATTTGGTAATTACAGTTAACAGTAACATCTGTTCATCCACTATTGATGCACTGAAGTATTTCCATGGGATGTGTATGGAAGTCATGTATGGCTGTGCCCTGTAAATTCAACAAAGAATGAACACTTTTATGGTTTGGTAACTAAGAAATTAGCTGGGGGCAATGCTGAAATTCTTTCTTCTTGGAAAAATGGAAACTATGAAGGGGGAGAAAAGTGAAAGAAACTACAAAGGAGAAAAAGAAAAGCAACATAGATGGTAGTACAGAAATACAGAAAAAAGAAAAGGGAAAAGAGAAAGATACAAAACAGAAGAGAGGGAAGTAAACTTTGAAAGAAACGTTCTTTAAATTTATTATACCCAAATTATGAAAATAGGGTGAAGTGTTCATTTTAAGTTGTTCAATTTCTGTAAGTGTGGTATTACAAATATGGAAAACTTTTAATGGTTTAAGGAATTTATCCCTCATCTGACATAAAAATAGTTAACTATATCTTTCATGGGAGATAAATGTTAAAAGCAATTCGTGGTTTTTAAATGTTTAAATGTTTTTAAGTATGCACACAGAATTATTAGAAGCACTGCAAGCTGTTGGAATTTAGAGTCCTGTCAGATTTCCCTATTGTTTTCAGATATTTGTTCATTAGCAGTTGCTTCAGAAGCAAGGGGAAAGCCTGATCATTTATAATTATATTTGGCTTAGATAAATAAAAAGTGTTTGGCTACTGGCTCTTTCTATTTGAAGTCACCTTAAAATTCAATATAAAGAATGTGATGAAAGACCAAAAACCTAGGGATGCAATAGTTTGTGATCATGAAACTAAACTAGATTCAAATCCTTTCCTGAAAGTAAAACAGAGCTATCTTTATTGATCTGGGAACATTGGTGTGTCTAGGAACATAGTAAGCAATGGATAAATAATATTTTTGATTGTATTTATTCATTTCTCACTCTCATCCAATTTTGTTTGAGTCAATTTTGTAAGAAAAGGAGCATTCTGAGATTGAAACAAAAATAGCTCTTTCATAAATATATCAAGGATTATGAAATTATCAAAACATGAGAAAATCATGGTCAGGTGAAGTTGATTTACTTGTATTAAAACACAAACTAGATGCAGAATTCAAAGCCTTATTTTAAATACCTTCAATCAATTAAGTGCAAATAGGTGACGTAAATAGTCTGTCAGAAAAATAAAGCCTGAATGCTTAGTTCAATTCACTAGCAATTAAAAAATATATAAAGTACAATTGCTTAGTCAGAAAAAAGTTAAACACAGATAACACTTTTAAAAAAATAGAAATGATCACCAAAAGACTAATGAAGGTTAGTGAATCATGTTTTTCAAGTGGCCATTTGAGCTGGGTGACTCATCTGATATTCTCCTTCCTTGGCCTCTTGCCACAGTCAACCAAAAATTAGTGATGAAAACCATTTGAGAAGGAAACACACCAGGCGGTTTTAAACTCGGACATGTAAACATGGCTTGTATCACTACAGATGCAAACTCCAAAACTGCAAGTATTTTTAATTCGGATGAAAGGTAGGTTTAAAAGCCACTAGTTGACACTGTCATAGTTTCACCCCAGTGAAGTGAAAATGTCCTGTCTTTTAAATATTTTCTTAACATCTTCATTTTTTTCCTGGCCTGATTTTATTCATCCCCTGATTTGTGAATCTGGATATATAAAGCTTATTTCTATGGATCTAAGGTAACTTCTAAGCTTAATGATTTTCACCAGTATGGATCAATAATATAATTTATCTTAGTTCCCCCAACTGTGGTGATATTGAACTAAAAAACATTAAACCAAATTATGTTTTCTAATGCCTGGCTTTACTTTTGTGAATTCTAGAATTTTTCAAAAAAAGTCACACATACATATATGTATATAAATATATGCATATATCTGATATGAATGAATATCTACAAATATTCATATTCACTGGTTATATATGTGTATATATCTATCATATATATATATATACATATATATGATAGATATATAATCTTTCTCTTTCTCTCTCTCACTCTCTCTCTATATATATCCCCATACAGTGGAGAGGTGAAGAAGAATATCACATTCACATATTCAAAGAGATCTCAAAGAGTTCCAAGACCAAGATTTGTAGGACCAATCCATGGAAAGATGTGATATTGAAAAAAAAAAAATCACAAAATACTATTGTGGACCCTGAGACAAACCAAGCCACCCAAATCTGTACACAGAAGCACGATGAGAAGGCAGGCAGACTCTCTTGATTAACTTTACATACACACCTGACATAAAAGTGAAAAATGACGCCTACATGATCCTCTATTTTAGCTCAACTGTTAAAAAGCCAATTATCTACCTGTGAACATATGCCGCATACAATACTTTGAAGACACTTCTTCATAATCAGAAGTGAGAAACTTAAGTACCCGCATCAAACCGTGGCTGTATCTGTGAAATTGCTAATAAAGCACAAACCTGGAAGGCATTACTCCCAGCTCTAAGACAACATTGTGTTAAGGAAAACCTGTGCATGAGTTGGCTGAGTACCGTCTTGTGAAGTCCTCCGTCCTCACCGAGTGGGAGGGTCACATTGGGAGAGACTAATAAGGGCAGCGATGCGTCCCCCTTCCCCACTCGCAGGGAGCTCACCCGGGGCCACTGCTCGGCAGTGCCGCAGCCCTGTCCGGACTCCACTGCGCCTCTGAGGGGCTCAGACACGAATTCAAGGTAAGCTGCGCAGCTTTGCGGCCCGCCGTTCCACTTGATCTCTCGCACGTATGCCCGGTCTATGTCCTCTGCTCATGTTTCTGGTCATTTGTGTGCATCTGCTTTTCAAGGGGCAAAAAAAAAAAAAAAAAAAAGCCCTGTGCTACAAATGTAAATAAGTATAGGTTTCGGCGGATAAATATGCACACCTGCAATTACGCATTTCCATAGATAACTCAATGATGGGACCGAGAATATTGGGCAAGATAGGACCACTCTAATACGGTACATACACTACAGTTTGTGCTCGTTTGTTCATATAATGCAGGCTTTATGCGTTGCACTTTAGTTCTAGGTGGTTTTTCCGCCTGTGTGTGCTTGGGAAGCAGAACCATGAGCAATGCTGATGCGGGTGAAAACAGACATCAAATACATCAGGAAAAAGAATTCCATGGCATTCAATGTACAAAACGAACGATATTCATTGACAGCGTTAGGGCTTTTATTTTGACCTATGTCTGACAATGTTATCCACTGAAAGGTGACAGCTAGGAGAAGAGAGGTTCCGGTGCCGAGCCTCTCTGGCCAGCAGTTCCCTCTTCCCACCAGTGGGCATTTCCCCCAAGTGCGGCTCCAGCAGGCCGGCCCGGCACCCAGCTCCCCGGCCACCTTGTCCCGGAGCGGCCAACCCTGCTCCTTAATTACCCCGCAGCGCGCGCAGCTCTGCCGGACCGACTGCCGCCGCCGCCGCCGCCGCCGCCGCCGCCGCCGCCGCCGCCGCGGTCGTTCTTGCTGCCGCCGCGCGGACCTCCGGGCCCGGGCGCAGGGACCTCGCCGCCCCCCACCGCCGCCGCCGCCGCCTGGGCTGCAGGAATCCAGCAGCCACCGGCGTCCGCGCCCGCGCGCCGCCGCCACCGCAGCCGTGAGAAAGGAGGCGGCACCGCTCAGTGCACCTGGGGTGTTGCAGGGTCCCAAAGAAGTTTGTTGGCCTGGAACCAAGCATGCCCCACCCGGGTTAGCTGGCTTCTGAAGCAGGCGGGGGTGCACGCTCAGTCCACCCCTTGTAGGTTACTGAGGGAGCTAGAAGCAGGCGAGGGGATGGGCAGCGAGCTGAGGAACAGGCTGAGTTGTACCCGAACCCTACAGGGGCTACCTGGCTTGTGAAGGCAGACAGGATTGTTTTGCCAGGCTCGGGGGACGGTGGACTTGGGAACAAGAAGAGGAGGGCCCAGAATGCTTAAAAAAAAAAAAAAAAAAAAAGAGTAGATTCTTAATAGAACCGTCCAGAAATTGCAGCAGTGGGTGATGGTGAGCCACAGCTTGAGGATGAGAAATGGGAAGGTATCGGAAATAAATTGTGCAGCCTTCCCTTGGGCGCCTGCCCGTTCCAAGATGAGTCTCATCTTCTGCTTAGAGGGGGAGCTTGAGGAGGAAGAAGTGAGGATGGATAGTAGGTGCCCTTTAGATGAATTTACATCTGCCTAATTTTGGAAGGGACTCTCCAATATCTACTTTCCACTCCCCACTGAGAAAAGAGAGCTAAAGAACAGTATCTCTCTTTGTGCACAAATCTAGTACTAGTGCTATTACTTAAGAGACTAAAGGACTCCCCCCGACACACCTCCCTGCTGCTGCTAATATGCCTGGTTTTTCAGGGTCTCCAAGCTGGAAGGCAAGCAAAATCTGTAGGACCCTCTCGAAGAGGAGAAATCTTTGATAATGTGCCTGCAAAGGAGAAAGTGAGATGTGTAGGTGTTCAGATGGTGCAAAATGTAAATGCTTCTTCCTGGGGAGGGCTGGTAGAGTTCTTTGGGTACAAGTTTCTCTTTAGGATGGAAAAGAGGAGGTAGCTGCCAAGGGTAGAAAATTAATTCTCTCTCTTGTTGCTGTTGTTAGGTGCCAAGGAGTCAAGTCCGACTCCTAGCAACACTATGTACAGCAGAACGAAACACTACCGGACACTGTACCGTGCCTGGCCTTATGTCAATGATTCTCTGCTATTCATAGGATTTTCCATAGATGGTTGCTTCTGGAGTGGGTTGCAGGGTCCATCTCCCAAGCCTACAGCACCAGGTATTCCAAGGACTAACCAGGCCTGGCCCTGCTTAGCTTTCTAGATCAGATGGGATCAGATGCCAGGGTAGTATGGCTGTAGACATGACACTTCTCTCCCTAGGGAATAGAAAATGAAGTCAGCAGCTGGCAGGTGCTTTCATGAGGTTTTGGCCAGACTGATTTCTCAAAGTGGTAAGAAATCTAATTGAGGTTTCCTGGAAAAGGAGGAAGAAGTCCTAATAGAGCAGAACAGTGAGCCTGATATGAACAGATAAGAGAAATATCAAAAAGGTGAAGGAAACCCAAATGTGATTATATTTAAATCATTGTCATCCATGGAAACCATCCCACACAGATGGAAACCAATAGTGTTCTCCAGAAATGGAAAATTTTCATCCACATTCTGGTCCTTTAGTTTAATCTTTCCTGCTGCAAGTTTAGTTCATTTTCTGAAGCAAGCAAAATGTGCAGTGGGTACAAAGAAGAATGTTCTATAGACAGAAGAAGATATGGAGATAGAAACCAGGGGGTATGGGTAACTGGAATGATGAATGGAAATTCAAGTGAAGAATGAAAAATAAACAAGGAAGCAGATTCATAGACATGCTAATATATAACCCTGAAAACAGCTAGAAAAAACAAACAGAATGAATGGGATTAGAGTTGGGTTACTTGAGGCAGGCCATGTTGATGACATATGTCATAAACAGGCAGCGATTAAGGAGGTTTAGCAGAAGAGAACAAGCAGGGAGGACATTTTAGCTAGAAGGAATAACACATTCAATAGCTTAGAGGTGGGAGTGAGCAGTCATGTGCCTGGTAAAACAGAGAATGCAAGCTGGGGTGAAATCTGAGCTGAGGCTAACAGATAGTACCTGCCAAGGAGTGACTGGAAAGGAGAAGCTAAGAGGCAATGGGCTCTTTGGGTGTTATTGTATAAGCTAGTAGCAAGACAATCAGGTGAGGAAGTTGCATGTTGAATTTGATAGCAAGATGGTGAATGCAAGAGTGGACCAATAGACCTTTCATCCATCAGTTGTGAATTGGAAAGAGTCTCTTGCTCTTTGAGAGAAATCAGAGAAAATCGTGTGATCATAAGATTATTGTACCATTAATCTAGCAGAGCTATTCAAATGAAAAAGTTAGAAAAAATGGATGAATTGGGAAAAATATATGTCTACCATTTTAAAATTTTAGGTGACATTGGCTTATTGACAGAGATATATCTATGGAAAACAGAACTAGGGAATTGTAATTAGAAAAAATATAGGTCAGCTATTTTGGTTGAAATTGAGAATAGTATCAGAAATGGTGGGTGGAAATAACTATAGCTCAGAGAAGTGTGTCAGTTAAACAGACAAGGTGTTGAGAATGGAGAAAAGTGGTTAAGCATGTTGAAAGGGAACTTCTGGGAAGTATTACTTTTGAAGTGACAGAAGAAATAGTCTAGAACACTGAAGAAATGTGACTGAGTTGGTCAGTTTTAGAGTGGAACAAATTTTAGGAACCAGAGAATGTGTTTTCTGTGGAGGCAAAGAGCAACTTCAGTAGTAATATGTATTTTTTTATCTCACTAAACTGAGATTATACTCACTGAGCTTTCTTTTAGTAATTTTTCCTATACTTCTCCATAATTCTTCATTTCACATATACCCTCCTACAAAAATTAAGCCCATATCTGGATATATTATTTAATAGTTCTCAACCTTTAATTTGTTTGTGTTCTAGTATTTTGCCTTAGTTGATATTCATCCTACAAACTGGTAATATGAGTACCTACTAAGTGCCAAGCTTAAAGAAGACATGGGTGAATCAAATACAATTTTTTTTCCCTTTCAGGGGTTCAATATAGAGAGGAGACAGAATGCAAGTGAGTTAGTACAGTGCAGTGTAGACTGTACTAAAGTAGAATGGTATGTGGTTATCTTGGCTCCCAAAGCAGTGGGTAATGAACTACGCTTGGGAAGGTGCTCACAGACTTCACAGAAGACATGATATTCATACTGTACTTTGAAGGTAAAGTAAGAGTTCCCAGTTAAAAAGAAGATTGCAAGTACATTCCAGCAGCCAAAAAAAAAAAAAAAAAAGGCATGTGCAAGAACTGGAATTCTTTAGAGGTAGGTCCTTCAGAGGTAGGGCGCATGCTTACTGAGCATGTGCTTAGCATGTACAAGGCCTTGGAGTCAATCTTCAGCAAGTCCTCCCCACCTCTCCATACCCCACCCCCCAAAAAAGAAAAAAGAACAAAAATGTGAGGGGGAGCATGTGTAGAAGTATGGGTTTGTTTAGGGTATTGTGAATAGCATGATGGAGTAGAGTTTGTTTGGAACAAGGTAACAAAACATTAGACTGGGCAAATGAGTTGAGGCCACACTATAAAAGAGCCTTGAGTTAAGCATGGTAGTGCACACCTATAATCCCAGATACTTGGGAGGTAGAAGCAGGAAAATCACAAGTTTGAGGCCAAAGGCAGCCTGCATCATTTAGCAGGAGTCTCTCTCAAGATAAAAAAAAAAAATTAAATGGGGATGGATGCAGCTCAGTAGTGGAGCACTTGCCTAGCATGCATGAAGCTCTGGGTTCAATCCCCACAGTACTGCAAAAACAAAGAACTTTGAATTCTTCACTTCAGAGTAGGCAATGAAGAGCCACCAAAAGTAATTACATCTCTCTTTTAGGCATAGAATTCTTACCGGGGCACACACATCTGTAATCTCAAGTACTCAGGAGGCTGGAAGATTGAAAGTTTCAGGCCAGCCTATGCTACATAGACTCTGTCTCAAAATAAAAAAAGGGGGGGAGGTTGTGTGTAGAGTAGAGGGAGGAGAGGGAAAAGGAAGGAGGGAGAGAGAATTTTTGAGCAGTTAGTAGATGGAAATCAGGTAAACAAGAACGAAAACAGGAGTCTAGGAGTCTGTTACAATTTTTAAGACTAAAACTGTTAAAGTGAATGAATGCTGTTTCAGTGAGGATGAGAGAGTTTGCCTAGATTCAAAAGACATTTTACAGGTAGATTTGATAGACTTCAGTAGAGAACTGATATATGAAGGGAATGAAGCAGTAGTTGAAGATGATTTTAAAATTTGTTTCTCACATTCCTAAGTTAATGTTAATGCCTATAAATAAAATATGAAGGTTAAGAGTTTTCTGTAGAATATGAGGGTAGAAACCTTGCCTTAGTTGCAAAAGAGCTCTGCAAATTTACTTCAATTTCATTACTCAAATCAATGATAAAGTTGTAAAATGTTATATCCTGACCTAAACTCTAGGGGATATTTGTCTAATTATTGGCTTAAGTTTTAAACTCTACATGTATGATTTTTCATCTATTTTTTCTTATACTTTATAGATACTACTATAGTCTCACAAAAGATAATCTCGAGATTGGTGAAAGAACAGATGTGTAACACCTGTTGTTTTGCTTATTTACACAATGCCTCACTTTATAACAGTATAACCAGATTTTCCTGGTGGAGTCATGTATAGGCATACTGGAGCACAAGAAAATTTGATTCAAAAACTGGTTCTCCTTCCCAATCTCACAACACTTCTTTTTTTTTATTAGAAATTTTTAATGTACATCATAATGTGATTCATTTTGACATGCTTTCCATTGTGACAATTTTCATATATGCAATTTAATAAGCATTATTCATATAGGTTACCCCTTACCCTCCTCTGTTTCCCCCCTCCCCCCCTTCCCATCTAAGTTTCCCACCCAAGTCTTCTCTATCTTTTACTATATAGTATTTTTCTATATGTCCTTGGGTTCCATTTCTGTTTAAGATAGAAACTTTTCCTGTAGTGGTCTTTGTTTCTATCTTGTTAGGACAATTACATGCGATTTCTAGTCCATTTATATTGACCTCATTCTTATCTTCCCTCCCCCCCTTTTAATGTGATCTGACCTTTGAGTAGGATTTTTCCTTCTTGTAATTTTGAGTCAGCTCAACACTTCTTTTTAAAAGAATGCTCTAAAAAACTGGCTTCTTTCAGTCATTTGATAGGTCAAACCTACTTTTTTGAAAGTTGAAATGTGCTACTTATTTAACAACCCATGTCACATGAATTGGTTTTCCTTTTCTATTTTTTCATCTTTCTCTTCTACTTTTCTACTTTGGTGTTGATGCTAATGCTTTAACACAAAATTTTAAAGATGCAGGATGGACATTATAAAATCTTACATGGCACAACAATAAAATTACTCATGTTCCAAAGGGAGATATTATTTAATTGACTAAAAATCTTGTACTGAGAAGCCTCTGATCATTTTATCTAGCAAGCCCAGCATTCCATCACTCTACCTACTTACTCTGCTTTCTTGTCCTTCCTATTGTCTGTCTCTCAAAAATAAAGTTATTTGTCTGTTCATTTATTTTAGTCTGCCTGTCCAGATTGTCTCCAATTTGATGACTACATTATTCCCATTCTGTCTCATAGTAGGAAGAGCATCCTATTGATGGAATAAAGTATGAAGCTTTCCTGTTATTCCTTTCATGTTTTCAGTACACAAGTATGGATTAATCAGGAATGTTTTTAAAAATCTATGTTTTATTTCAAATATTCATAGTAATGACAGTTGTCTCCCTTATATTTTAAGAGGTAGACTATGAAAGTTTAAGAGACTCTTTTCTTCAATCTTTTACCTAGTCAATATTTGAAACTATTCCAGCTGGCAAAAGATAGGTTAACTGTAGAGGTCGGGGCCAGGCCTACACCTACTATCTCTTTGTCATGACAATGAGAAATTAGTTATAGGCAGGCCTGTCTGGATGATTTTAGAGGGTCCATAGGCAGTGTTGTGTGCTCAAGACTATCAGTGCAAAGCACACTCACCAGTTTTAAGGTTTGGGAGTTAAGGGGACCTTCGAACCCAAAACCTAAGTGTCTAGATCAGGCTCTGGGCACCCAAGAACCTGAAATTTCCCGAATTAATGACTTTCTGCCTTGTAGGGCCTGATAGACCTCTTCTTTCAGTCCATAATCCCAAGCTACTGTTGGAAACATGCATAGGCCTAAGGGGTGCCCAAGACATAGTTGTTATCAGGTGCTTTACATAGAACTTAGACTTTTGGGCATGTTCACACATGTGTGGGAGAGGCCCTTCATGCTGCAGATGGATCCAGAAATTAAAAAAAAAAAAAAAAAAAAAAAAAGAAGAAGGAGGGATGAGCTTTATCTCACTCAGTAGGCCTGTTCATCCTACATATCTACATATCCTGTTTGGTTAAATTTTAATTTGATCTTGGCTTTCAGGTCTATGTGAAGATATTTGCTTAAGTAAAAGGAGAAAATATATTTTTAGTAATGTTACTATCTTATAGCTCTCAAGTATTTAGATATGTTTTATGGGCCTCTTACCCTGCACCCTGTTCATGTTTTGGGCAGGTATGCCTGCTTCTGAAGTTATTATGACTATCAAAATACCATACATAAAAAGAAATTCTACTTTATAAGATGAGACCATACAAGATGAATATTCTCCATCTCACTCTTAAAAATACTTTGTATACTGGGTGTGGTGGTGCAGGCCTATAATCTCAGTTCTCAGGAGGCTGTGGCAGTCCTGGGCTGCACAGGGAGACCGTGTCTCAAAAAACCAAAAGAAAAAAAAGATAATGTGGGACATATTTAGCAAAAAAGTGATTTGAGGGTATTAAAGAGTGTCAGCATCCACATATATCATCTTTAGTTTCTACATTAGTCACTCCATTGAGAGCATCCAAGGTGCATCTTAAAGCTTAACTTTAATCTGGGAAGAGCAACACACTAAATTGCGATCACAGTGGCTTGGATTCATGTATAAAACTATCTAGATAATCACCAAGCTGGGACCTGAGGGAACAGGAAAGAAACTTGGCAAGTTTTGATTGGGAAGTTTGTGGACAAAGCCAGGAACTGAGAAATCGAAGGAGGGAAGCGTGTTGTGTATTTAGGGCAGCAAGAAGCTGCCTAAGAACAGCGGGTATCTGGGGACAGTGAGAAGGAAGGAGAAAAGGAGAGGATCCACAGATTGCAAAAAAAGTTTTGCCCTTGGCAATTTTGGCAAAGGACAACCCTGAAAATACCTCCAGTAAAAGTTAAAGATCTGAAAAATATATATACAAAGGTTTATATTGAGACCTTGATGAAAAGGTTTCCAAATGTTCCCAGTCGAGTGGGGTACATTTTTCTTTTAATCAGGATCTAAGCAAGAGAAATCTCAAATAGTAAACACATTTTGGAAATATATAAAGAGAAGAAATACTCATAATAATGATTCTTGAGATATTATAAAATCTTGAGGTGTCTTAAGTATTATAAAGTAAATATTAAAATATTGTCATTACTGATTCAAAAGTATATTTCACTGCTTCTTAAGATTTGTAAATTGGGCTGGATGCGGTGGCTCATGCCTGTTATCCCAGTGACTCAGGAGACAGGGGCAGGAAGATCACAACTTCAAGGCCAGAGGCAGTTTGTGTCATTTAGTGAGACCCTGTCTCATGGTAAAAAATAAAAAAGAGGCTGGCAGGTGCAGCTCAGTGGTAGAGCACCTGCAAAGTATGTGTGAGGCCCTGGGTTCAGCCCCCTAGTACTGCAAAATAAGCAAGCAAACAAGCAGTGAAAAAAGACTTGTTAATTGACAATCTTTTTAAATTTTGGCAAATATCTCTCAGGTTTCCAGTCTTCCAGGTACCAGCCTAGACTTCTAGGATACAGTGATAGACAAAACAGACATAGTCCCTGCCCTCATGGAGCTTAGAATTGAGTGGGGACAATAAACATAGGTAGACAGACAGAATGAAGTCTGATCTAGAGAATACTGTGTAAAGGCACTTCATGGTCAGGTGAGGGCTGGTTTTCCACAGGTTAACATTTAAGTTGAAAGATAAAGGATGAACAGGACCAAGAAATATCCAGGATGGGAAAATAGCATACATAATAAACTTGAAGTTGAAAGAAGTCTGGAAATTTGAGGAACAGGATATCAGCTGGTGCCGGAGAGGTGGGAAAGGGTCAAATTATTCAGGTTTTCACAGGTTTATAGAAAGGCTTTGGGATTACATTTATTGTGTAATGGTAAACTGCTAGGGTTTGAAGCAAGGAAGTGATATGACTTTCACTCTAAGAAAAGTTCTCTAGCATTGTGTAGAGAAGAAATTTGGTCAAGGGTCAGTAATAGAATAGGGGAAAACAGTAAGGAAGCTGATGTGTCTGTACCAGTGTGATGTAAAGTAGGATGAGAGGAGAGAAAAAGAGAAGACGAGTGGACGTGAGATGTGTATGGAGTAAACTGATATGATTTGGTGATGGTGTGGATCTGGGAGATGAAGGTAAGATGGAAGAATTAATGTGATGCTTGGACTTCTATTGTGAGTATTTTAATGGTTGATAATTATTGAGACTGTAAAGATCACGAGAGGAACAAGTTTTGGGTGGGAATCAACACTTTAATTTGGATTATTAAGTTAAAGATGTCTGTGTAACATCCTGAGAATGAATATTGAATAGACAGCTGGACACACAGCCTAAAACTCAGAGAGGACGATTACATTGGAGATCTAAATTTTAAATTCATCACCTTACAGATACTATTTAAAGTCACTAGAACAGTGAGATCTCCTAAGGAAAGGTTACAAAGAGAGAGGAGAGAAGAATCCAGCAATTCCAATATTAAGAAGTCAAGTAGAAAAAAGAAGTCTGAAAAAGAGATTAAGAAGGAAATCCCAGACAATATGAGGTCAGGGAGCCCAATTAAAGTGAGGGTTTAGAGAAGGAAGGAATGGTAAGAAATTGGAAATGCCACTAGGAAGTCAATTAGAAAGGGAGAGTAAAGGATTCTTTTGTCAAGTTCTCACTGAACCTGGTGAGAATGACATGTCAGTGGAGTGGTAGAATGGAAATTTTTCAATAACTAGAGCATTGATCAACTAACCAAAAAGTCTTGTACTTCAAACACTTTGGATAAATGAAGTTGAAGCTAAGTGCTATCATCTAAGTGACTCAAGGAAATAGTTGGGAGTTGTCAAGATTGAATTTATGTGTTTATGGCTTTATAGCTCTGGTTCTTTGTTGATGTAACAGGAGCCAAAGCTTTGATGAAAATAAATTTTTAGGGTGCTTTGGTATTTCTCCATTTTTCATATATCAGGTAAACCTCAAGCTGAAGAGACATGTATTGCGGTAAGTGTAATTAGACTAATTAGTGTTTATTAACAGAGCAAGTGATATGACAACAGATCCTTTAGAACACTTACTGTGTTCAAGGCCATGTACTATAAAATTTCTGGGCATTGAACTATATTATTCCTACTACTCCTGTTTTTGGCACGTAACAACAACAGCTCCTGCTTTGCAGATGAATAAGTTAAGGCTTAGAAAATTCCATAACTTACAATGACAGAGTCCAGCCAGGAAACCATGATTTTAACCTCTATTTTATATTGCTGTTTTATCAACTAATAGTAATCACTTCAGTTAAAAATATAATCACAGAGCAGGGTGCCATTGTATACACTTGTAATCCCAGTAACTTGGGGGGCTGAGGTAGGAGGATCATGAGTTCAAGGCCAGGGGCAGCCTATGCAATTTAGCAAGACCTTGTCTCAAAATTAAAAATAAAAAAGGAAGGGCGCTGGGGATGTAGCTCAGCAGATGAGTATGAGTGCAGCCCTGGGTTGAACCCTCATACCAGTACTGAAAAAAAAATCACAGACATCTATGAAAATGAGATCAATATTTTGCAGTTCATTTACTTGAAATAGAACTAGTTTTTTTAAAAGTTACCAACTGACTTGAAATAATAGCTAGGAAAAGTTTGCAAAGTCATATGAGGATCAGAACTATACCTAGATGAGAGAATTCAAAAGAAATAATACATAAAACCAGCTGCTTGATATTTAGAACCACACATACAGTTTTAATATTGCAATTGCTGCCTCTAGCTATTCACCCAGAAATATCTAAAGTTTTGAATTAATTTTAAAATGCTGATCTTAGGATATTTAGCACATATAGAATACCAAAGATGGTGGCTTTAGTTTTCTCTAAAGAGAGTTTATTGACGGATTGACAGAATTTAGAAGTTGGTATGATTCCTTCCTTCCTTCCTTCCTTCCTTCCTTCCTTCCTTCCTTCCTTCCTTCCTTTTCTCTCCCTTGTCCCTTACTTTCTGTCTTTCTCTCTCTCTTTTTTTATTTTTGTTTTTGAGTCAGGGTCATGCTATATAGCCCAAGCTGGCCTGGAATTCATCATCCTTCTGCTTCAGATTCCTGAATGCTGGGATAACAGATATGCACCACCATGCCCTGCTCATACATGACTCTTCATTAAACTTTGAGGAAGGGAAAATAAGTGGTATAATGTTTGTTTGCATATTTAGAACTCTTGAATAGCTGTTCTAATAATACTGTAATTGGTCAAATACACTGAGGGAGCCATTATATTTTTGCTTGCAATTTATTTCCACTTTAATTACCTCACTACAGTAAAGTTAATTTAAATGAATGATCAGATCCATTTTTCTCTTTAAATAAAGGGAACAATTAATTTTCATAGCTGCAGTAATCCAGTAGCAACAGTCAATCCAGTAACAACATAGTTAAGTTTACAGAAAAAATGGTGACATCAATCAAGGCAAAATGTGTAAAACTAATATTCAAAATAGGAAACAGAATTACAAATAATAATGTTTAAAAATATGTATCATTCTATATGGCATCAAAATACAGGTAACAAGAAAAATAAATAAAATGAACTACATAAAAAGTAAAGCATTCTGTATATTAAAGGTCACAACAGTGAAATGGAAACCCATGGAATGGAGAAAATATTTTCAGATCATAAATTAAAAAGGTGTTAGTACTCAGAATGCATAGAGAATACCTATAACTTAAAAAACAGGCAACTTTTAAAAAATAGGTAAAAGATTTGAGTAGATAATTTTCCACAGAAGATACACGAATAGCCAATAAGCACATGAAAAGATATTCAATATTACTAGTAATTAGGGAAATGCAAATCAAAACCACAGTGAGACTCCATCTCACACCCATTAGCATGGCATCCATCAAAAATAACAAAAATGACAAGTGTTGTAGAGGATGTGGAGTATTGGATTCCTCATGCATTATTGGTAGGAATGTAAAATAGGAGCAGCTATTATGGAAAACAGTGTGGTGGTTCCTTGGAAAATTACAAAAATAGAATTACTATATGACCCAGCAATTTCATTTCTGGTAATATACCCAAAAGAATTAAACATAGGGACTCAAACAGATATTTGTACATTCATGTTCACAGTGGCATTATCCACAACAGCCAAAAGACGGAAGCAACATGAATGTCCATTGATGGATGAATGAATAAACAAAATGGGGGTATTTGCAAGCAATGGGATACCATTCACTTTAAATAACAGCAAGCAGATTCTGATATATTCGACAACATGGATGAACTTTTAGAAGGTGATACTAGGTGAAACAAAGTCATATGAAACAAGAACTGAATGATTGTACTTATATGAGGTACCTACAGTAGTCAAATTCATAGAGGTGAAAGTAGAAAGATAATATCAGAGGTTGGTGGAGAAGAGAATGTACAGTTGTTCAATGGCCCAGAGTTTCAGTTTTGCAAGTTGAAATGAATTGTGGAAATGGATGATGGTGATGGCGGCACAACAATGTGAAGGTACTTAATTCCACTCACATGTACTCTTAAAATGGTCAAGAATGTAAGTTTTATGTCGTGTATATTTTGCTACAATTTTTAAAAATAAAAAATACAAATCACTGTAAATGTTATGACTGTAAAAAGCATTTAAAAGAAGAGAAATTTTACATTAGAACAAGCTGTATCAACATTAATAATTACTAGAGCTGGGTGTTGTGGCATGCCTGCAAGCTCAGTACTCCAGAGGTTGAGGCAGAAGGAGGGAGAGTTTGAAGCCAGCCTGAGCTATGTAGTGACACCCTGTCTCAAAAGGAACAAAGACAAAAGTTAAATAGAAACTAATCTGGAAATATTTCCCTACCTCTTTCATAAATAATAAGTTATATATTGATGAATTATGTATAATTATATATTATATAATCATACCATATTATATAATTATATATAGTGTAAAAAAGTCTATTGCTTTCTCTTTTTTGATGAAGATTTTGTGGACACGATGGAGCAGAATACAATAAACTCAACTGGAACATTTTTTTCCATTGCAGATTGTGGCCACTTGCTCACATGGTTTCAAGGCACAATGAGGCACACTGGCTCTTGGAAACTTTGGCCTTGGGTGGCAGCCTTCCTGCTTCCTGCTTCCACTTCCGTGACTGTCAGGGACAAGTCAGGTATCAAGAACACCTCTTTGCCCAGTTGCCAAATGTTATTTATAGTCCTTAAATCATTTAAAAAATCATCAAAATAAATCTTGTTAAGGTTGAAGAGGCTATAAATTAGATCTACTAGTACAAAATGAATAATTCATTGTTTTTCATCACTGACCTTCCCATAATGTTCACTGAGAACTTCTAAAATTACGACATGTTTCATATGTACATTATGTCAGACTATCCTTTCTGCCATTGTTATTTATAAATATGCATATACATCAGTGTGTGCATGTATGATATTGTTGTGCATTTTATTTTTTAAGAATTACTTCTTCAAATTATAAGTACAGAAACTCATCACAAATTAGAATTTAACAAAGACATTTAATCTTAATTAGGGAAATGTGAAAAATAGCATGGGAAGTACAAAAAGAAATATAGTTTAATTATATGTCAACATTGAAGTTCCTCAGATGAGGAAAACAAGGTTGACACATCTTTAGGGGACCTTTTGAACTAAATAGACATTATTTATCTGCAGTTGTTAAATTTATCAATCTTCTCATAAATATTTCCAAAGGCCTTAAAGGGCAATTTGAAACATGAACTTGTATCTCTGATTTTTAAAATTAATTAGTGTATGTTGTTAATGTGGTAGACTTATCTTGAACCTTCAGTGTGTATAAATTACTGACCTAGATATACTTCATATAATGAAGTTGAATTAGACACATTGGTGAAGCCATTTGATAAAGAAAGAAACTCTCCTTCTATACAAAGGATCACATGTAATGTATTCTGATGATTACATATGAGGATGCATCCTGAGACTGAGTCTTACTGTGTTCATTCTTTGGAATATTTCTTTAGTAATATTTGTTGAATACATATAAATTCTTTCTAGTAGAAAGTTTTGAGTTTGAGGAACACACAAAATAAAAACAACCACTTATAGAAGATTTAACAAATTCTGGTCTTTCAGAGTTTTATGTAAGTCTTGATTTTTCATTAATTTAGCAGGAAGTGCATTCCCTGAAATGATCCACCTGGATGTTTAAATATTCTATATAACTGATATCCTGTGTCTGTGGCTGTCATACAATCTTAGAGAGAAAAGCACATTTTTCTTCACTGAGAAATTAGCAGTGATTCATCGCAACTACAGCCATGTTAAAGAAAAAAAGAGAAATACATAATGCAGGAGAGTTTATTCTGATAATGTTGCTACTTTTCTGAATTTATGTCTCTTTAAGAAAGAGTAGATAATGTGACTTGCAATTTAATCAGGGCAGATAGGACTTTAGCTAGAAGGGAGAATGAATCCCTGGTTGAGTAACACACTTTTTGGCATATGTGAATGTGTATGAAAGGTTTTTGATGATAACAGTGATTTGAAGGGTCTCCATAAATGGTTCTTCAGTTTTAGGAGAGCAAGAATCTCCTGAGGTATTGTTTTCTGAGTCCCACTCTCAGAGATTCATTATGCATGCCAGGCTGGGTGGGATTCATAATTTACATCTTTAACAAGCTTTTCGGGTGACTCTAATGCAAGATGTCTGGGGAAAGCACTAGAAGTGGCACTCAATTTTCGGATAATTAACTGATATTTTATTTTTTCTTCCTATCTACTCCTCAGCTGGTTATCTTTTGTTACTTTATTTTAATTCTTGCCTTGAGTAACTCTTTTTTATTGTGGGAAGAATACTTATCATGGTATCTGCCCTTGTAACAAATTTTTAATGTAAATTGTTAAATACAAGCACAATGTTTACAGCATATTTCTAGAATTTTATCATCTTACATAAATGAACTTCCCCACTCTGGGATTCCCCTGAGTGTTTTGCTTTTGTACCTTTTGTATCTCAGTTCTTTTAATGAGATTGTATTGCACAGACGACTGCCCAAAAATACATATATTCTGGCTTAATTTACTTTACCAAGTTAATCTCTTCAAAAGATTTTTCCCAAAAACATGAATTCAGAATTAATCTGAACTGTAACAAGATTCACCTAACATGTAACACTCAAGGAAATTAATAGAGAAAAAAAAATTGAGTTGATTTTTACCATATCATTTGGTAGAAGGTGCTCAGGGAGCAATACATACTGAACAGTGCCATGAAAATTGCTTCACTTCAAGGATTATTCACATTAGTTGCAAATACCAGCACAGCACCACCATAGACTTTATTGAAGTCTATGACTTGCTGGGCCTAGCCTGGAAAGGGCCTCTTGTTGTGCCTTGTGGCTTGTGTGTCTGATTCACAGTGCACGGTTCCCTTTTTAGTTTCCTCATGTGCAGACCTGTGCGTGTGGTCACTAACCATTAACCGGAGGGAAGTGACTACATCTAAAAATAAAATATAACAAATCTGAAGGAGAGGCTAGGGTTTCAGCTCTAGAGTCTGTGAAGGAGTCAACAGTTTAATGTTAAAACTTGATATATGAAGGATAAATTGAGGTTTTAAATTGCTTTCTTTTAACTCTATGATATGTTTAATAATGGCTTGGCATATTGTGCCTGGTGGGACAGAATTCAAGAGTGATGTGGAAAGATTCAATAATAATTTGAACTTAAAAATCTTGAAGATATTAAGAATTCAACCATTTCATATTATTTTATAAGTTTTACTATTAACATTGTGGAATAAGGTGTGTTTGTATATTTTCATACTGCTGAATGTGATAGTTTCAGCTCAGATGTCAAATATATATATATATATATATATATATATATATATATATATATTTAATGCTAGATAATCTTAAAACTTGCTTTAATCAGTTGCTTAAAACTGTTCCTCTGTGATTGTTGTTGTTATTAGGTGCCATCCAGTCGTGTCTGACTCATAGCAACCCTCATAGGGTTTTCAATGGCAGATTGTTTTCAGGATTTGCCTTGGTAGTGGGTTGCCACATCCTTCTCCCATGTTTGTGGTGCTGGGAATTGAACTCCGGACCTCAGAGACTCCAGAGTGGTGCTCTACCAACTGAGCTAAATCCCAGCCCGTTCCTCTGTGATAGAAACCTGTATATTAAACAATTTTCTCCTATTTTCCTTAATGTGTTCTTAGGCATATGTGCTAAATTACCATTAAAAATATTAAAAAATAGAAAACCAGAGTCAAAAAAAGCAGACTAAGTACAGATAACAGAATGCTATTTAAGCAATGGTTTTTTAACTTATAGTAAAACTTCTGAAACGTGTCTAGATTGAATTGATTACCAACATAGGCCCAAAGCCATTCACAGAAAGCTTGTTAAGCTAGTTTTCTATTAATTACAAGAGAAAAGCAATTATTCTGAAATATGGCTTTTACTTACTGACAGACATTCACTTTTAAACTCAGCAAAAAGTATAGAGCCTACAGAGAATATCCTTTTGTGTTTAAAAGATATTCTTGTGTTCTAAAGAAATTCTTGTGTTTAATATTGTACCATGTCAAAATCCTAGTATTGACAAATGTACTTTGTAATTTCTAAATTTGGAAAGTGGAGGAAAGGTTTCAATGATTATAGAATATATGGGTCCTAAGCAGGTATTTTCCTCTGTAGGAATAGTTTTGGATCAAAGCTCAGCAGTGAAGGAGATTTTATGACTTTTTATGGCCTTCTGTTAAAATAGCTGTGCTCCTTTTCTTTTTCTTGTTTGGTTACTTTTTCATACTATTTTGGTTAGAGTCTGTCCAGTGCACTTCTATTTTTGTTAACCACTGTTTTTCTTCCACCCTAGGAGAATAGATATTCTTTTATCAAGTGTATAGGCAAAGTATGAAGTGTATAGGGGGTTTGGGGGCAAGTAGTAACAATTAGATGAAGAGCCTGCTATCCCCTCTATCCAATAAGAAATCTGTTTTAGCTTTTACAAAATGCAAAACACCTAAAGGCTCTTGTCCATCCATTTATGAAAGGCAAACAAGCCAAGTCTGTATCTGTGGTACATTGTTGCTCTTTACTGTCCCAGTCCTCAACTGTTGTCTTGAAGAAACTGCTGTCATGAGTTTCGTCACTACAAGTAAAGAAAGCAATTTTCTTTCATGCAGGTGAGAGAAGACTGATAAAAAATCTAGCTAGGTGGATTTTAATTTGACTTTTCAGATAATAATTTCATATTCCTATGGACATGAGGAAATAGGAAAATCAAAGCAGAAAAATGGACAAAGAAGAGAAATATAGCAGGTGTTCAGGGTATAGTTCTTGTCCCTCTGCTCTGTTATCTTCTTGCCATAATCTCATCTATCCATGTGGCTTTAAATATGATTTATATGTCAATCATTCCAAAATATGTTTCACAGCCTGAATCTCTCTTTTGAGTTCTGTATGCCTATTGCTTTCTTTCCTCTTTTGATAAAGGATTTTAATTGTTTGCTATGTGATATTTTTTGAGAAATTCAGATTACTTGCCAATTTTTCAATTTTGGGGCTTTCCTACTATTGAGTTTTTAGAGTTCCTTATATAGTCTAGATATTAGTCCCTTGTCAACTGCATAGCTTGCTGATATTTTCTATCATTCTGTAGGTTTAGTGTTGATTGTTTCCTTTGCTGTGCAGAAATGTCAGTGTCACATAATTTCATATACCTTTTTCTAAATATCTATTTAATAACTTTGCCATTTGAATTATTATTATTATTATTACTATTACTATTATTCCTATTACTATTATTATTTGCAGTCCTGGAGGGGGCGAAGCCAGGGCTTCTTGCGTACTTTGCAAGCATGCTACTACTAAGCTGCACCTTAGCCCCTTTTTTACTTTTTATTTTTTATCTTGAGACAGAGTCTTGCTAAATTACATAGGCTGCCTATGGCAGTGAACTTGCCATCCTCCTGCCTCCGCTTTCCAAGTCTCTGGCATTTACAGGCATGTACCACCATGCCTGGGTTCCATTTGATTTTTTTTTTTTTTTTTTTTTTTTTTTGCAGTATTGGTGGTTGAACTCAGGGCCTTGCAACTTGCATGCTTTGCAAGTGCTGTACCACTGAGCTACACCCCCAGCCCAAATTTTTAAAAAATTTTTGAGACAAGGTCTTGCTAAATTATGCAGACTGCCCCAGTCTCAAACTTGCGATCCTCCTGCCTCTGCCTCCTGAGTTGCTGCGATTACAGCCGTGTGCCACCGTGCCTGGCCCATGGGAAAAATTTAATGACATCTCAAACTTAGCATTTCTGACTCTTCCTCTCTTCCATTATTCATTAATTTACTGTTTGCCAAATTACATCTTATTTGTCTGGTGGAATTTCAGTAAACTAGACTTTTATCTGGGCTGGGGTTTAGCTTAGTTAGTAGAGTGTTGAGGTGCACTCTCTGAAGCCCTGGGTTCGATCCCCAGCACTGCAAAAATGAGAGAAGACCCTGGCAGCCCACTTTTGAAAAAAATCCCCAAATGATCAGCCACTGAAAACCCTATGGAGGTCTCTATGGCTCAGACACAACTTGATGGCATCTAACAACAAGACTTTTACCTAGTTAAGCAAATCATTCTTTCCTCTCTACATTCAACCCATTATTATGTTTTATTGCTTTATGTATCTGAACTCTTTGCTCTTAATTTTTCATTTTCATTAACATCTCTGTAATAAAGTTAACATCATATCTGGCCTTACAGAGTGTGGACAAGCAAGTAGAACTTCCAGAGAAAATATACCAAGCTAAAACTAAAATTGAAGTTTAGGTAACACTGAACTTTATTTTTTCCATATTGGGGGATTGAACCCAAGGCCTCACATATGCTAGGCCGGTGATGTAGTGCTTAGATGCACTCCCAGGCCCCTTTTAAAAAATTTTTAAGACAGAGTCTTGCTAAGTGAACAGGATTCATCTGGACGTGCACCTGTGACCCTCCTGCCTCAGCTGCTTGAATCATTGGGATTACAGACACCTGGCAATAATTTTTTAATATAAGTATGTTTCAAATATTGTATGGGGCACATATACATTTAAATATTTTTGTTATATACCTGACATTCAAATTTTATTAGAACCAAGGAGACAGTACAGAATAGTCAGGGAAGGCTGCTCTCATGGGGGGAACTTTAAGCAGAGACATGAAAGCAGTGGGAGAGTTAGGGACATGGACACCTGGAAAGCAGCACCAAGGCCCTGGGCAGAGGGCTGCTCAGTATATGGAAAAGGCCAGGAGACTAGAGTCCAGGAAGTGAGAGGGAGGTGGAAGAACTACATGCTCCTGAGGAATTGATCTATATTTTTTGTGTTGTCCAAAATCTGATTTTTAAGCCTGCGAGGTCAAATGCTAGACCTTGAACTCTGGCAAATTTACCACAGCAGAACATATTGTCCTATGAGACTGCTTGGGAAATGATCAGTCCTTCTCTGTAGAGCTGTTCATAGATGCAGATAGGGACGGCTTCTGAATTTGTACTTTTTGGTACTTCTTGGCAAGGCTTAATTCACAGTTAATTGAGTACTATAGCATAGTAGTCCCTTCTCATCCACACAGGATATCTTCTAGGAATCCCAGTGAATTTCCGAGGCTGTGGATGGTACTGAACCCTACATAAACTATGTAGGAGTTGTGATCGAAAAATACAGTGTATGTTTAAGTTTTAAAAAAATTATAGTGAAGACATATTGCCTTTAATCCCCCTCAAAATACTCTCGCCAGGATTGAACCCACTTATCCCATTGTTCTTGCCACTTTCTGAAGCAGTTCTTTAAATCCTCTTTTGTGAGTGTCTTTAGTTTCATCCTCCATCATGATACTGTTCCATGTTGCACGTTGCCTCTGGTATGGCAATATCTGTCAAATTAAAACATTACAGTGTGTCCTCATTCACCTTATTCACCAGATCTGGCATGATGAGAATTTTGGCTCTTCCCCAAAGTCAAAATAACCATGAAAGGTAAACATTTTGAATTGATTCAGAACATCGAGGCAGCTACAATAGTTCAACTAAAGACACTCATGACACAGGATTTCCAGAACTTCTTCAGAAAGTGGCAAGCACAAAGGGATAAGTGTGTTTGTCAAGAGGGAATATCTTGAAGGAGATTCATGACAAGGTGTCTTTATTGTAATATATATTTTAAATTTAACCATTCACTTTTTTTATCCTTTCATTTTTAAACATTTATTTTTCAATCACATCTTATATGCATACCTGTGATAAAGTCTAATTTATAAATTAGGCACAGTAAAAGGTTCATAACAATAATTAAAAATAAAATAGAACAATATAGTAATATATTGTAATAGAAATTACTTGTTGTTAGGAGCCTTCAAGGCATGTCTGACTCATGGTAGGGTTTTGAATGGCTGTTTTGGGATTGTTTCAGGAGTGGACTGCCACATCCTTCTCCCCTTTTTGCGGTGCTGAGGATTGAATGTGGGTCCTCAGAAAATGTGGAGTGGCACTCTACCAACTGAGCTAAACCCCAGCCAGGTAGAAATTGCTTAAAACTTAGAAATTATTTATTTCTGGAATTTTTCATTTAATGTTTTCAGAACTTGGTTGATCTCAAGTAACTATAATTACAGTAATCAAAAACTCAGACAAGGAGGACTGCTTTGCTATATCTTTCATAATTCATTATTATTAAACTACAAATGTTTGGAGATACATACATTTTAGCAAGTTAAAATATAAATTTTATCCTCACCAGACAATTATGTGTTTTCTTTCCCCAAAGTCAGTAAAATGGTATATAAATAGTGTAATACTAAAATCCCTGAGTAAACTGTAAAGATTGTAATAGAAGATGTTTACATTTATTTTTCACAATTTCTATCATTTTGATTTCCTCTTTGTCTTTGTAATGCACAAGAAATGACCTTACTGCCTGCTTTTTCTAAGGCCAGAGTCACGGTGTTGACTGGTCCATTTTCAGTATGAGCACCAGCAGTATACACAAGTCTTTTAGGTATTAAATAAATTGAAAAATATAAAATTGAAGGTGTAGATTTTGGCTGATTTTAGCTTTCTGAAATGGGGCTGGGGTTTAGCTTAGTTGGTAGAATGCTGCTTCACCCTTTCTGAGGACCCTGGTTCTATACCCAGCACTGCAGAAACAGGAGAAGGACATGGCAATCCATTCCCAAAACAATCAGCCATTGAAAACCCTATGAGAGTCACTATGAGTCTGACTAGACTTAATGGCACATAACAACAAGTTATCTGAAAGGAGAAAGGGAATTCAAAATACCTTTTCAGTTAATAATGAGGAAAAAAAGAGAGATTTTGACATGCCTCCAATAGACACTATATTAAACTGTAGACTTTTATATAAGTGAGTATAGAAAATATCAGAACGATAGGAAAAAAATATATACCAAAAGATGTGCTGAAACTTTTAATTTGATGCATTCCACCCTGTCTATATTTGCTTTTGTTTCCTGCATTTTGAAGAACTTCTCCAAAAATCCTTGTCTGTTACATTATTGATACATACAATCTTAATGTTTTATTCATCAAACTTAATTTTAATTTTTTAAAAAATGTGTGATCTAATCTCAAGATATAGGAGAACATGCCAGCGGGTTAAAAACATAGTACCAGGATTTAAAGATTATAGGAAAAGGTGATTTTGTATGTATATGTGTGGAAGCAAGGTTTATTTTTTAAGCACATGTGTAGAACAGAGGGTGGGAACGCAATAAATTTTTACTAAAGAATGAAAAGAGTTTTTTAGGTGTGCTATTATTTGTTTAAAATATATTTTTGAGGGCTGGGGTGTAGTTTTGTGGAAGAATGCTTCCCTAGTACGCAGGAGGCCCTAGGTTTGATCCCCTGCCCAGCAAATAAACAAACAAAACATATAAATGTTTAAGAGAAGAAATGTTCAATGCAGAAGGGAAAATGTTGGCTTGTAGGAAATACATTTTGCTTCAACAGTCTTTGAATGAATATGTGATCTACTCTTGGATGTCTTGTTTTCAGGTGCCCAGGATTCTAATTTTTAGAAGGATGGGTCAAAAACTAAAAAGCAGTATGTAATTTCTTTGTATGTAATTTAGATAAAATCACAATATATGTAAATCTGACCTAGCTGGCTGCCTGTTTCCTGAGGCTCTTTTCAATATCCCACCAACCTCTAAATTGCTCAGGTCCTTTAAGCCAAGTAGGAAGGAAAAGGAGTCTGACAATCCTTAACATTAACATCTCAATATGAATTTCTTAAAGACATTTGTATTTGCTTTTGAAAATATCTGTTGACTAGTTATCTAAGCAATGCATTTCTTGTGATGAAATTTTAGTCATTATTTTGAAAGATCGCAGAGATCCTTTAAAGTGACATTATTGCAGTCCTTGGTATCTGTCTACCCGAGGCAATATTTGAGCCTTATCCATAAAGTTTTAAGGTACACACTTTACCTAGTATTAAAATGTGTATGTTTATATTTACATAATTTAGCATATTCAACTTATAGCAGCCAGTTCCACTGCTTTACTTTATATTAAAATGCATGTCAATTGTTAAATAAATTAGCATATCCAACTTTTCATAGCTACTTCCCCTGCTTTGCTATTTTTGTGCAATGGAGTCATATAACTTCATGCATTTAGATTATTGTGCCTTAAATCTTACCCACAAATAATTAACATTTAGTTTTCATTTGTTTCTTTCAACTTTTCACAATAAAGCCCATGTTCTAAAGACATAAAAGAATATTTGATTTTTGTAAACTGAAGACTTTGAGTGGAGAAATACTTACATAAATGTTGCTGGAAATGCTGAATTCCATTCATTTCAAAGTGACAGGTTTATTACTTCACATCATTGTATATTCACTAACTCCTTGGAAGAATTTAAATAAGATATATACTGTTTCCAACTTGGAAACAGGCCAACATACCTTCCACTCATTACTAAAGTGTCATAGTGGTAAGTTCCTTTTTGCTGTCTTGAGATTGGTTTGTAAAGTTAATCTTAATTATTATGGTCCCATCATCATTTATTACCATTATAAAAATTTGATCAGAATTTAGGTTTTTCATTGAAGTTTTTGAAGATTCATTTTAAGTTTAAAATATTTTTTTGGAGAGAAGCTGTTTTTCTTCTTTTGCTGAAGCATTACTTATACACACTAAAGCCAACAAATGTTAAGTGCACAATGCAACGAATTTTTGCATATGTATTTTTGCACCTGTGTAACTGTTACTCAGATTAAAATATAGACTATTTGCTAAACCCCAGAAGGTTTCCCTGTACCTGCTCATAGTTGGTATGCTACCACAGTAGCCACTGCTCTGACATAGATTAGTTGTACAATCTCTTGAACTTCATATAAATTGAAATAGGCAGGAGGTATATGGGGGAAATGATGTTTTTTTCACTTAATATTATATCAGAGAGATTCCTCCAATTGTTGTGTGTATCATAATTCACTCTTTTTTGTTGCTATACAGTTTTTCCTTGTACATATCACAATTTAGTCTCTGGTTGATGAATTTTTGGATTGTTTCCCGTTTTACACTATTATGAGTAATGTCACAAATATTCTTATCTAAAATGATCATTTATACTCTTTTTTTTCTTTCATTTTTCCTGGGTCATTGAATTTCCAAGCCATAGTCAGACTGGAGTTTCTTCCAAGATGATGGAAACTGGGCTCCTGAGCCCATTATTGTTGTTGTTAGGTGCCGTCGAATCGGTATCCAACTCCTAGCAACCCTGCATACAACAGGTGAAACACTATTATCAGTGCTTCTCTGCTGTTCATAGGGTTTTCAATGGAGAATTGATTTTTGGAAGTGGGTTGCCGGGTCCATCTCCCAAGCCTATAGCACCTGGTGTTCCCAGGTGGTCTCCCATCCAAGTACTAACCAGGCCTTAGCTTAAACCTGCTTAGCTTCTGAGATCTAATGGGATCAGATGTCACAGGGCTATGGCTGCAAGCCCTGGGCCCATGGTCCCAGGAATAAATGGGCAAGTAGCAAAGGCAAGTGCGAGCAAGGGAGATTTTATTGAAAATGACAGAAAGAAGCACTTAAGGAAGGTGATCCCAGCTGTGTAGCTGAGGTAGGGTTATTGTCTAGGGGTTCTTACGGTCTCTTTCTTTGGGCTGGACTTTTTGAGCTAGCTTTAGTAGACTGGTCCTTACTTAATGGGTACCTGTGTGTTGGCCCAAAAGAGTTTTTTGTTTCTACCTAACTACTGATTAGCTAGATGTCTGCCCCTGGGTCATGGGAAGGGGACTTAAGGAAATGAAACTGATGTGGTCTTATTGAAACTCAGGTGACCCAATCAGTTACCTGGTGACTGTCTTACCTCAGTGGTTCCCTTTTTCCAGGCCCCATTTCCCTGATCCTGCCTGAAAATTCCTAACTCCTATCAATAGAGTTCATGTATATTTAGTTTTAGTAAATACTGCCAGTTTTCTAAAGTGATTGTACTAATCTCCAATACCATAAGCAATGTAAAATTATTTTAGTGGAGGAATACTTCTATATATATTGTTGAAAGTGTTGAATTCTACTCTTTCCTCATCACATCCTCTTCAACCCTGGGTGCTATTAGTTCTTTAATTGTAGTCATTTAAAGGTATCTTTGTTGTTTTCCTCTACTATTTGTTGATTACTATTGATGCTGAGCACCTTTTAATGTATAGGTTGGCAATTTGAATATTCTCTTTTGTGAAGTGCTTACATTTTTTTGCACATATTTAAAATAAGCTATTCAGTCTTTTTTATTGAGTTGTGTGAGCTCATTGTATAATCTGGATAAGAGACTTTATTGGATGTATTTATTATAAATTTCTTCTGGGCTATCACTTGGTTTTTCACTCTTCCAATGTCTTTTGATGAGTAAATATCCTAATATTAATGAAGTCCTATTTATGAATATTTCCCTTTGTGAATAATGCTTTCTGTCCTTTTCAAATTTCTTTGTTATCCCACATTCATGAAGATTTTCCGTTTTAATTGCATCTGCTTTATTGTTTTAATTTTCACAGTCATGGTCCTCTCTACTTAATATCTGTGCTTGTGAAGTAAAGATCAAGATTCAGTGTTTTTCAATTTGGATATCCAATATACCCAGTGCCATTTATTAGAAAGACCACCCTTTTCCCACTGAATTGCAATGGTCTTTTTGCAGTAAACAGAGAGATTCCATGTGTGTGGATCTGGTTTTGGACTTTCTTCTCTGTTCTACTGATCTATCTTTCTATACGGACACCAATATCACATTTTAAAAATTCCTGGCACCTAATAGTTTGTTATTGTTGTTAAGTGCCATTGAGTCAGTGTCCGACTCATAGCGACCCTTATGTACAACAGATGAAACACTATTGTCAGTGCTTCTCTGCTATTGATAGGGTTTTCAATGGTTGATTGTTTTTTGGGAGTGGGTTGCCAGGTCCTTCTCCCAAGCCTACAGCACCTGGTATTCCCAGGAGATCTCCCATCCAAGTACTGACCAGGTCTGACCCTGCTTGGCTTCTGATATCTGATGGGATCAGATGCCATAGTGGTACGGGATCAGACGCCACAGTGGTATGGCTTCAGGCACCTGATAGTTTATCTCCTAGTTATTCTTTAATTTTGCCTTTAACTATTCTAGTGTTTTAATGACCCCATATAAATTGAGAATCATCTTGTCAGTTTTTGCACATATGTGCACATACATGCATACATGCACGCACACATGTACACGTGCACATACATGCACACATGCACACACATACACACACATACACTTATTGGGATTTTAATTGGCAGTGCACCATATGTAGAGGTAAAACTGGAAACTGATATCTTAACAGTATTGAGTTTCCCAATCTAAACACTTGGTCTATTTCTTTAGTTATTTAGGTCTTTAATTTCTCTCATCAATGTTGTCTACCTTTCAGTGCAGAGATCTTGAATAAGATACTTTTTTAAAAATAAAAATAACCATGATTTGTGATGAAAAATTGGTAACATTTACAAAATAACCAAAGATTTTATTCTTATTTAGGATCTGCAATTATGTTAAGTTCTCTGAAATAGGAATTTCCAAAGTAGCTAAGTAACCTCTAAAATTATTCAATGTATTCAAAATATATATTGCAGTTTGCTTCATACTTTTAAATCTGATTAAGTGACAGTACCATTGGGAATATGAGTTATTCCCTCAGTTAAATGTTTTATGATGATGGCTTGTCATCACCTCCAAGGTCTGTGATATATTTGTTGAATGATGGCAGTCAGCAGTTGAACTGGAGAATTGGCAATTTCCACTTTCTACAGAGCAGAAGATCACTTTAGTCATAAGCAATTTATCTCGTCTATATTAAAAACTTACAAGTCATGAGACCAAACATAGTTTTTAAACATGGAGAATAAACTTGTGATTGAATGATATCAAAATATTGAATCAATTTTGTGTAAGAGCTTAGCTGTTTAGTTGTATAGTTACTGTGGCATAATCCAAAAATTGACTGCAATTTTATGTAATTTAAATACTACATTTGTAGAATCTAGCCTGAATTAGAATTAAAT
>VMDO01002577.1:16598-164268 GCA_007922755.1 Pedetes capensis | reverse complement strand
TATATATGTATATATATGTATATATACCTCTATTTCTATATCTATTTATCTATCTATCTATCTATCTATCTATCTATCTATCTATCTATCTATCTATCTACCTACCTCTATATCTATTTGGGCTGGGAATTAGCTCAGGTGGTAGAGCGCTGTGCTGCAGTCTCTGAGGTCCTGAGTTGAAATCGCAGCACCGCAAAAATGGGAGAAGGACCTGGCAATCCACTCCCAAGGCAATCCTGAAACAGTCAGCCATTGAAAACCCTATAACGGTCGCTATGAGTCAGAAACTGACTCGACGGCACCTAACAACAACAACAACAACAACAACATATATGTATATATGTATACATATATACATATATACGTATATATACATATATACATATATGTGTATATATACATATATACATATATACATACATATATGCACATATGTATATATGTATACGTGTATATATACATATATATGTATATATGTATACGTGTATATACATATATGTATATATACATATGTATATGTGTGTATATGTATATATACATACATATATATGTATATATATACATACATATATATGTATATATACACATATGTATATATGTATATATACATATGTATATATGTATATATACACACACACACACACACACACACACACACACATAAGAACTTAGATGATGAATTATCACTCCAAAACAATTGGGAAAAGATGACCCAGGAAAAATTGTTCACTCTGTGAGGAAAACACCGCTCAATTCCTACTTACACCATATATAAAAGTGGGTTTCATGTGACTTCAAATCTAAATGTGTAGGTAAAATCATAGGCTAATAGACAAAAATGTTTAAAAGTATCTTTGTGAGCTAAGGTTAAGGAAGTCTTTTTGAATATGAACTGAAAAGAGAAGTCTTAGGGGGAAAACTGCACCCTTTCACATCAAAATTAATTATTTGGGAATGGAACATGTGAAATTCAAACAGCTAACAAGTTTATCTAGAGAAATGACAAAACATATTAGTAATGAGTGAAATGCAAATTAACAAACACATCCAAAAGTACACATTTCAGTATGAATTATTGAGAATGTAGGAAGACAAGAATTCCCTTTAGACAAGACATATCCCATTAGACAATTCTTCATGCAGTTTCCTATGCTATTCGAGTCTTGTTAAGGAAACACTTGCCTGTATGTTGGCATGTGCTCTCTTTCTTCTAGTAGTTTTGAGGTTTCCAGTTTTATGGCATGGTCTCTGACCAATTTTGTGTTGATTTTCATAAAGTTTGAGGTGTACAAGTCTACTTTCATTCTCCTACATATGTATATACAATTTTCCCAGAACCATTTGTTGAAAAGGCTATCTTTTCTCCAATGTATGCCCTTGGTCCCTTTGTCAAAGACCAGGTAGCTGTAGCTGTGTGGGTGTATCTCTGGGACTTCCATTTTGTTCCATTGATCATGCATGTTTTTGTGCCAATATTAAGCTGTTTTTGCCACTATGGCCCTGTAGTATAGCTTGAAGTTCCATATTGTGACACCTCTTGCACTGTTTTTGCTGCTTAGGATTGTTTTCACTATACAAGATTTTCTTGTGCTTCCATATGAATTTTATGATTTTTTTTATTTCTATGAAATGTATCATTGGAATTTTGATGGAGATTGCATTGAACCTGTAGATTGCTTTTATTAGTATAGCCATTTTTACAAGATTAATTCTTCTGATCCATGAGCAAGGGAGATCTTTCCATCTTCTAGTATTTTCTGTGATTTCTTTCTTTAGTGTTTTGAAGTTTGCATTGTAGAGGTCTTTAAGGTCTTTGGTTAGATTGATTCCTAAGTATTTAATTTTTTGGTGGGGTATTGTGAATGGAATTAATGCTTTCATTCCTGTTTCTTCCTTTTCATTATTGGTGTACAGGAATGCTACTGAATTTTGATTGTTGATTTTGTATCCTGCCACAGGAAGCTTCTCTTCCGAAGGAGCTAATTAGCTCTCAGAGTTTTCTAGCAGAGTTTTTAGGGTCCTTAAAATAAAGGATCATATCAACTGCAGATAGGGATATTTTGACCTCTTCTTACCCTATTTTCCCTATTTGTATTTCTTTTATTTCTTTCTCTTGCCTGAATACTCTGGCTAGGATTTCAATCATTATATTTATAGGAGAGGAGAGAGTGGACATTCTTTTCTTGTTTCTTGTCTTAGAGGGGAAGATTTCAATTTTTCCCCATCTAATATAATATTGGTATTAATTTTGTCATATATGACCTTTATGGTGTTGAGATATGTTACTTCTATAGCCTGTTTCCTCAGGTATTTTATCATGAAGAAATGTTGAACTTTGTTGAAAAATTTTTCAATATTTGGGAATTCATGTGATTTCTATTTATAAGTCTCTTGGTATGTTGAATTACATTAATGGATTTGCATATGTTGAACCAGCCGTGTATCTGTGGAATGAAGCCCACCTGGTCATGGTGTATGATCTTTTTTATATGTTGCTGTATTCTGTTTGTAAGAATTTTATTAAGGATTTTTGCATCAATATTCATCCAGGAAATTGGTCTATAGTTTTCTTTTTTTGTAGTGTTCTTGTATGATTTTGGTATCAGTGTGTACTGGCTTTGTAGAATGAATTTGGAAGTACATCTTTCCTTTTGTTTTATGGGATAGTTTGAAGAGGATAGATATTAATTTTCATTTAAATTTTGGTAGAATTCACCTGTGAGCTCCTCAGGACCTGGAATTTTCTTTGTTGGGAAGTTCTTTTATTTCATTGCTTGTTATAAGTCTATTTAATTTGTTTATATTGTCACAATTTAATTCTCATAATTCACAACTTCTAAGAAATTTATCTATTTCTTCTGTATTTTTATTTTTTGGGAGTACAAGTTCTCAAAATATTCTCTGATGAACTTCTGTATTTCATTAGCATCAGTTGTTATGACCCCCTTTCCATCTCTTATTGAATTAATTTGAACTTTTTCTCTCTTTTTGGTGAGATTGGGTAAGAAAGTAAGGGAGTGCCAGTTTTATTTATCTTTTCAAAGAACCAAATTTTAGTTTCATTAAATTTTTTATTGCCCCTCCTTTTTTGAGGTATTGAGGGCTGAACCCAGGGCCTCGTGCTTTGCAAGTGCTGGGCCACTGAGCTGCACCCCCAGCTCGTTTTCTTACTTTTTGAGACAGAGTCTCACTAAATTATGCAGACTGTCTCCAGTCTCCAACTTGTAATCCTCCTGCCTCTGCCTCCAGATTTGCTGGGATTAGAGGCCTGCACCACCGTGCCTGGCTGTATTGCCCTTTTAATCTCTGTTTTGACCTTAATTGGGTTTTTTTTTTTTGTATGCTTATTTGGGGATTGGATTATTTCCAGTTTTTCTAGTGCCTTAAGGTGTATTATTAGGTTATTTAATTGGAACGTCTCTATATTTTCGTTGTCAGCACTCATGGTTGTGAACTTCCCTCATAGAACTCTCTTTGCTGTATCCCATAGATTTTGGTAGGTTCTGTTTTCATTATTACTTGATTGAAAGATCTTTTTAATTTCCTTTCTGGTTTCCTTAATTACCTATTGATTATTCAGAAGTGTGTTATTTAATCTGTGTATTTGTAACATTCTTGTAGTTTTCCCTGCTATTGATTTCTAGTTTTATTCCATTTTGATCTGATAAGGTACCAGGAATGATTCCAGTTGGTTTGTATTTGTTGAGGCAAGTTTTGTGGACTAAAATGTGGTCTATTTTAGAAAAAGTTCCATTTGGTGCTGAGAAGAATAAATATTCTGCTTCTGTTAGATGGAATTCTGTAGATATTTTTTGTTAGATTCATTTGGTGTGTGGTGGTGTTTAGGTCCACCATTTTTTTGTTGTTGTTGTTCTTATTGTTTCTTTTTGATGACCTGTCTATTGAGGAGAGTGGGGTATTAAGGTCCCATTATTAATGTGTCTACACCTCTTTGTTCCTCTATTGCCAGTAACATCTATTTTATGATGTTAAGTGCCCTAGTATTTGGTACACAATATTGACAAATGTTATATCCCTCTTGGCTGATTGTTCCATTGATTAATATGTAGTGGTTGCCTTTGTCCCTTCTGATTATTTTAGGATTGAAGTCAAGTTTGTCAGAAATTAGTATAGCTACCCCTGCTTTTTAAATTTTTATTTGTGTATTATTATTATTTTGTTTCCACATGCTTGATATATTGTTCTTCAGTCTTTATGAATGAGATGAGTCTCTTGAATTCTACACAGGAAAGGTTTTTGGCCAGTTGGTACCTTTTAAATGATGAGTTAAGACCATTTACATTTAGGGTAATTATTGAGAGGAGTTTGGTGTTTTGATGGTTTTCATATTTGTTTCTTTATTAGGTTTAGAGGTTGCTTGTTCTTCACTTTGTCTTCTGTTCATGTTAGGAATTTCCTGGTTTATTAGGTTGGATATCCTTGTTTCTATATTAATTTGGTTTGTTCATGAATTTTTCTCATGGCTTTTATTCAATCTTGTGGTCTTGTATTTGGGTTTGTCTTTCTTTATCTCTATGTAGTATTTCTTTAAGCAACCTCTGCAATACTGGCTTGGTGGTCAAGTATTGTTTACATTTGTATTTATAATGGAAAGTCTTTATTCCTCTGTCTACTTTAAAGGATAATTTTACTAGATATAGTATTCTTGGTATGAATACTATATCTAGCAAAATTATTTGTTTTTAGGACTTGAAATATGTCAATCCATTCTTACCTTGCTTTTATATTTGATGTTGAGAAGTTTGATGTTATTCTGATGGGTTTGCCTTTGTAAGTGAGCTGGTTTTCTTTTGCAGCCTTTAAAATGTTTTTGTTTGCTTTGTAGTTTTGCATTCCAACTATATTCTGATATGTAGAGGATCTGTTCTTATCTAATATATTTGGAGATCTGGATGCCTGTGTGATTTGGTGTCTATTTCTTCTCTTAGTTTTGAAAATTTATTTGAAAAGTTTTCAGCTATTATTTCATTGAATAGATTTTATATGGCTTTAGTTTTAGTTTCATCTCTTTCTTACACCTCCTGTATTCATAGGTTACATCTCTTCATTTTATGAAAGACCACTTAAAGCTTTGGTCTTATTACTGCTTCTTCTCCTCCTCCTCTTCTTCTTCTTCTTCTTCTTCTTCTTCTTCTTCTTCTTCTTTTCTTCTTCTTTCTTCTTCTTTTCTTTCTTTTTTCTTCTTAGCATCTGAATAAGTAAGATGTTCAATCTTTTCTTCTGTCCTTGAAATTCTGATCCATCCAGTGTGGATGCATTGCTTTGTACTTTCAATTTTATTTGATCAATTGTGTTAAATTCCAGCATTTCTGTTTGGTTCTTTTTCAGGATCTTCATTTCTTCATGAAATTTTTCTTCTAAATTAGATACTTTTATGTCCAGTATTTTAATTGCATTCATCTGCTTGGTTGTGCTATCTTTGATGTCTTTTAACATTCTTATACACAGACTTCTTCGTCATTTAGGCATCTTTGATTTCAAATGGCTATAGCCATTAAGGGATCTTCTTCATCTTGCTTTTTCATATTTCATATGGGTTAGGTTTATTTCATTTCTTCATCTGATTATTTCTTAGTCTGACTTTTTATGCCTTCTATATTTGGGGTTACCTTTGGTTTAAGGCCTTTTTTTGAGTTCTTGGTCCATGGTAGCACTTGGAGGATAAAAAGAGTTCTGCTTCTAAAGTAATAGCTCTGTATTGATTCTCAGATACAAGCTCCATCTGTATCATCATTTAATGGATGAAGAAACAAAAATATTTTAGAACTACTCTTTGGCTATGTGGCCACTCTTCTTTCTTTAGAACTGTTTTAATTCTTCTGCTTTCTGTTTCTCACAAAGTTCAGTGGGTGACATTGTCTTTTGCGTCAGGATGAGGGATATTGTCAGCAACACAAACAGCCAATCTGAAGGAGAGTGTACGTAAAATCAGGTCACTCAGGAAAGAAGAGAGGCTACTAGAAAAAGACTACCAATGAACTAAAGGAAGACAGGCTGAGCATCAATATGTTTTTAATAGTGCTAAGTGAAATGTTAGGAATATAGTGTAAAAGGTAAGAAAAATTAGAAAAGTAGAAACATACATAATGTCAATCAGCTGATTCTCTAAATTGAAGCTAGAACATTTCAAAAGTTGATGTTCTCTCCTTGGCCTTTTAGCAATCTCAATAAACCTTGAAGATTTGAAACAATTTCTGTCTCAGTACTTACAAAGGTTGAAGATGTTTACAATAAATTCTAAGTGGATTGTACTTTACATGTTTACTTCACTATGCTTTCCTTCCCACAAATCATTCTACCCATAGTTGAGACTGTGCTTCTGCCTTCAGAGCTGAGCTGTAAGCATACACCTTCGCCCTCTGCTGGAAGAACATGTGGCATCCTATTAAGGGCAGGGCCTGATTTTCCTGAACTCTGAAGTTAAACTTGCTCATTTGTGATTTGCTCATAAAATAAAACCAATAGCAGTTAATCTAACCATCTAAATAGAATCTGGATACTAGATTACACAGTTAGTGTACTTTAAAATTTATTTGAGAAGAAGAAATGCCAATGCACGTTAATGAAATATGTCCACGCAGTTAGAATCTGTTTCAGATACTCATGTGTATAAGTAGTGTGTTTTACTTTGTTTTGTGCCTGCTTGGGATATTGACATTTTTTTCTTTGAATTTAAAGGTTTGAGAGTGCTCATTTCAGTAATAATAATAATAATAATAATAATAATAATAATAATAATAAAATATAGACATTAATTACAACTTTGAAATCTGAATTTATTCTTCCCATCGCATATGAGTCAATATGTTTAAAATATTATGATCTTTATTTTCCCTCCTCTTAAATCAGTTTCTGGCATTGAAATTTGTCTAATTATGGCAATTGGTTTCTTAGGAAAAGGCATTCCTATAAATAATATTGTTCATCACTCTCTGTAACTATCAATCTTAAATTTTCTTTTGATTGGTGTCAGATGCCCACCCAAGGCATCCACATTTTCTCTATCATCCTAGGTAATAAACCCTACTTAATAAACAAATTGAAAGATAAGGAGTTATGACTTTTGACTGGATAAAATTGAGTCTCATATACTTTAATTTTTCTAGTCTTTTGACATTGAATGTTCTTAATTTTTCCCAACTAATATTAAGTTGAAATCCTGAAAATAAATTTTAGAATTTATCTCCCTAAAACATATTGAGTTAAGCATACAATTTTCCATAGAAGTTGCTTCTTAGATTGCTATTGTACCTATAAGCAGAATTTTAAGAACTGCATGGGGTGAGATTACCTAATGTCTGCTTTGTAGAAACGGTTAGTAGCCATCCCACACACACAGTCTTCAACTTCACTGTCAACATTTCTCAATACAATTGTTTTAATTCTATTAAAAATTAATTATAATGAAACAGACAATTCTAAGCCACCAGACTTGCTGATAGGTCAGGAGATGATGATGACTGGCAGTCAGAAGATTCATCCTCTGCAGAATCTTCTCCTCTGATGCTTACCCTGTAAGCACCAAGAAGAAAATCTCCCTAAATACTAAGACAAATGCAGAATAGCAAGAGTAGCTATGAGGTGTAATGAAATAAAAATAGTAGAGCCAATTCATTTGAAAGGACATAGCATGGACAAATAAGGAGCCACTTCTAGTGTGAGAAATTGTTGTGGGAATTAACTGATGCAACACTGAAGTTTCCACATTTGTTTTGAAAACAAGTAACAAAGGTGAAATTTCCATCTACTTGGTGATTTCTTCCTAGGTAGTTAGATGAAGTTTTTTCTAGCAAAGGAAGATGGTTATGGAAAAATTCCATGTGTAACTTCATTATGAGAATGACATTTAAATTTTAGCATGTTCCTGTTATAGATTTCTGAGATTGTACCACAATATAGCTTTACTGGCTGACTCCCAGAACAAAATGACTGTTCTAAAATAACCAGAAACTGACCTTGCATAACTTTAAAGAGGGAGTGGTAGAAATTGTATTCAATGTGATCTTTTTGCTGTTGTTTTGGTGAGTTCTTTTGATCATCCTTCTTGAGCGTGCTTGGGTCTTGGAAGGCCAGGACACTCATACAGCATCAAAATGCAAATGCTTTAAACTAGTATGCTAGGTGCTCTGTTTTATCATTTAATAGACTATATCATTGAGGAAGGCATAGTATTTACAGTGTGTTTTGATGTCAGTGATTTTCCTAGTATCTTCTAACAAGAAGCTTCCTGAAGCTAAGGGAAGGAGTTTGAAGGAGAAGGAACCAACATGTTATTAGAAGTTAGGCAAAAAGTTCAACTAGGGAGGGCCAAAGGGCCCATGAGTTCAATGGTCCAAAGTTTCCTCATTAGCAATATGGACACCTGATATAGAATTTACTGACTGATGTGATACTTTCTATTAGACAGTTCATTTGTATCCCATATCTGTTATCAGGTATAGGATACACAGGGAATGCAGGTCGGTAGGTCCTGAATGTAGGTCTAGAAATCTGGAAGCAAAACCTCAGTGTTCAGCATACAAAAGAATTTATACCAGACACAAAAGTTATAGTACAGAATTTAGTGCAGTGCAGTACAGTACAGAATATAGTACAGTAGGTTTATTACACATAGTACACCTTTAAGGAACAATTATAGGGAAAACTGAGGCACCAGAAGAAACTCGGATAGATCTGCAAAAGAACTTGGAAAATCCTGCATTCCCTGGGTGAATTAGCATAAGGATGTTTCTATTTCCCAGGGGAAGGTAAAGAAGCCAGAGAACAGGAGAATTAAGCAGGCTTTTAGAAAGAAAGGTGCTTTGGATAGACAGGGAAAGTGGTGGGCCCAGGAGAAGGGAGACACGGGCACATGGATGCTAAAGAGAGAAGAGGAGAGAGAAAGGAAGAAAGACAGACTGTGGAAAAAGAAAGGAAAAAGAAAGCACATGTTCCTTCTAGATTATTCAAACCAGGGAACACCCAGTGTGACATCAGCCCCAGTATCCCTGTATCTCCTGTGACTTGGGCTTAGGGTTTTTGTTTTATAAATGGCTCAAGAGCTTGGGTAGATGTGGAATCCATTTGAAAATGTCCTTCCAATGTCTTCAGAGCCCCATGTGACTTTTTCTTCATGGCAGAACAGCAGGAGCCATTTTCAGTCCCCTTGTCCTCAATATTGCCTGCTAATGTTAACAGGTCTACATGACAAATACAAAATTTCCCGTTCTTTCTTTGTTTCTTTGTTTGTTTCTTCTTTTTTCTCTTTCTTTCTTTCCTTTCCTCCTCCTTCTTCTTCTTCTTCTTCTTCTTCTTCTTCTTCTTCTTCTTTCTTTTTTCAGTGATTGGGTGTTGAATCCAGGGCCTCACATATACTTCACAAGTGTTCTACATCTGGGCTGCACCCCTGGGCCCGTTTTTTATTTTTTATTTTGAGGCAGGGTCTTGCTAAGTTACATAGGCTGCCTCTAGCCTGGAACTTACAATTCTCCTGCCTCTGCCTCCTTGAGTAGCTGGGATATAGTCATATGGCACTCCATCTGGCTTAAATATAAACTTTCTAACTTAGGCTGGTATAGCTCAGTGGTAGAGTTCTTGTCTAGTATTCATGAAGCCCTGGCTTCAATTCAATTCCCAACATCACAAAAATCAAAGAAGAAAAAAAAATAATAACTCACCATATTACATTTTCTAACAATAGTTGAAATCTAGCTTAAGTATTATTATACTTTTTAGTACTTTTTTTAAACAGCATTTTCCCTATTTCTAAAACAGTTGTAATTAAGACTAAGTTTCATGCTTTCTTTCATATATTATGAATGTTTTTGATCTTCCACCTATACTTAAGCTTCTTAGCATTTCCACCCACCTCTTTAAATTGCAGTTGCTCTGTGTGAAGAGTCCATCATCTTGCCATACAGGGTGACTGAATGTAGAGAATTTGTACTTTTTTCCAGATTCAGGTTGAGTAGAAAATAAAGCCACTGAAGTCCCTAGCATCTAAAGAAAGTGTTGAGTATTCCTTGGCTCACATAGGCCAAACTTGTTAAGTTTGGAAATGTTTTTCCTAGAATCTCCTTCCCTGAATAGGTCCCATGTTAGAATTACCTGAAAGAGAAACTTAAGCAAGTAAAAAACTTAAGAGTAGAAATAAAGCCAATCTCTTTGCAGTTAGTTGTACGCTCCATCAGATTTAAAGATCCCCATCAGGCCCAAGGTCAGTAATATTTCATGCTCACTGTCCTTTGCTCTGTTTACATCTCCCCCACTTTGAGTCCTACTGGCCCACAGTGGTCTCAGGCCCCTGCCAGATTCTTTGTTGTGAATCACAGAGGTTGTATTCACAGAGAGAAGAGCTGCCCATGGAGCTCACTACAAGATCTCACTTCATGGACCCACTTTAGCTGCTGGATATAGTTGGTTTTCACTGTACCTTCCAGAATTTCATTTCCCAGTACCTCCCACAGCTGACTAAACTATGGATATAATAATAAAATTTCCATAACACTCATTGCCTCTATGCTGCCCTAACTGAAGCTTAACCAATAAAATGGGAATTTGCCTATTTTTCATTTTTTGAAAAATTGACTCAGAGTATCATAACTTTTCTCATTTTCTCTTCTATTTTTACAGAATTTCAAATTAATCTTTGTGATGGCTCCTACACATTTTCCAACAGTTAACACCGTAATGCTAAAATAGGCAAACAATTAAAACAAAACAAACAGACTTTCCTGAAGTCTATACCTAGTATGGTCTGATCAAAGTTATTACTACACAAAGGTTTAAAGTCAAAGTCTTTTTCTTTTTATTCTAACTGACAAGCATGAGCCAATTATTGAGAGAGAAAATAGTGACCAATATAAACATCATGACTCTCACGATATTTAAATCTAAGGAATGATTACTTACAAATAAATCAGTGCAAAATATAGTGTAACCAGTATTATGGCCAGTGAGGTATAGAGGAATAATTCCCTCCAGACCAGCAAAGAGGAGGGTCAGTAGTATTTCATAAAGGAACTGGGATCTACCCTGACTTTTGGACACGTCTGTCAGTTTGCTGCACTGTGGGGGCTTGTGTGTTGCGATGACACTGAGTTCTGGCTCTCTAACTTCAGACATGAGCAAGGTTACCCATGGTGAACAGGTTTTCAGCTGAGCTTCCAGACTAAGACAGACTAGGGAGTAGGACCTGGTGAGCCACTCCCACTCCCAAAACAACTAGCCATTAAAAACCCTATGGATAGCAAAGAGACACTGTCAGATATAGTGCAAGAAAATGAGGCCCCCAGGTTGGAAGGCACTCAAAAGACTACTGGGGAAGACTTGCCTCCTCCAAGTAGAGTTAACCGAGATGACGGAAATGGAGTAAAGCCCCAGGGTGCTCAACTTGCTGATGTGGCATGACTCAAATGAGGAGAAACATCCATTAATAATTGGAACATGGAATATACGTAGTATGAATCTAGGAAAATTAGAAATCCTTAAAAGAGAAATGGAGCCCATAAACATTGACATTCTAGGCATCAGTGAGCTAAAATGGACTGGCATAGGCCATTTTGAGTCAGACAATCATATGGTCTACTATGCTGGGAATGACAAACTAAAGAGAAATGGGGTTGCAATCATCATCAAAAAAGACCTTTCGAGATCTGTCATGAAATACAATGTTGTCAGTGATAGAATAATATCCATATGCCTACAAGGAAAGCCAGTTAATATGAATATTATTCAAATTTATGCACCCACCACGAAGGCCACAATTGAAGAAAGGGAAGACTTCTATCAGCTTCTGCAATCTGAAATAGATCAAACATGCAATCAAGACATGCTGTAATCACTGGTGACTGGAATGCAAAGGTTGGAAACAAAGAAGAAGGCTCAGTAGTTTGAAAATATGGTCTTGGTGACAGAAAAAAACTGGGGATCGCATGATAGAATTTTGTCAGACCAATGACCTTTTCCTTGCAAATACATTTTTTCAACATCATAAATGGAGACTATACACATGGACTTCACCAGATGGAACATACAGGAATCAAATTGACTACATATGTGGAAAGAGACGATGGAAAAGCTCTGTACAAAATGTCAAAACAAGACCAGGTGCTGACTGTGGATCAGACCATGAACTTCTCATATGCAAGTTCAAACTGAACCTGAAGAAAATTAGAATAAGTATATGAGAGCCACGGTATGACCTTGAGTATATCCCACCTGAGTTCAGAGACCACCTCAAAAATAGGTTTAATGCATTAGACACAAATGATAGGAGACCAGAAGAATTGTGGCATGACATAAAAGATATCATTCAAGAAGGAAGCAAAAAGTTCCTTAAAAGACAAGAAAAAAAGTAAAGACCAAATTACATGTCAAAAGAGACACTGGACCTTGCCCTTGAACGTCGAGCAGCTAAAGCAAAAGGAAGACATGATGAAGTTAAGGAAGTAAACAGAATATTTCAATAGGCAGCTCGAGAAGACAAAAACAAATATTATAATGACATGTGCAAGGAGCTGGAGGCAGAAATCCAAAAGGGAAGAACACGTTCTGTGTTTCTCAAGCTTAAGGAAGTGAAGAAAAAATTCAAGCCTCGAGTGGCAATAGTGAAAGATTCTACAGGGAAAATATTCGATGATGCAGAAAACATCAAAAGAAGATGGGAAGAATACGCAGAGTCATTATACAAGGAAGAATTGGTAGATGACCAACCATTCCAAGAAGTTGCATATGAAGAGAAACCAATGGTGTTGAAGAACGAAGTGGAAGCTGCCTTGAAAGAACTGGTGAAACACAAGGCTCCAGGAATTGATGGGATACCAATAGAGATGTTTCAACAAACAGATGCAGCACTGGAGGTGTTAACATGTTTATGCCAACAGATTTGGAAAACAGCTACTTGGCCAACTGACTGGAAGAGATCCATATTTGTGCCTATTCCCAAAAAAGGGAATCCAACTGAATGTGCAAACTATCGGACAATATCATTAATATCACACACCAGCAAAATTCTACTAAAGATCATTCATTCAGAAGCAACTGCAGCAGTATATAGACAGGGAATTACCAGAAAATCAAGAGGGATTCAAAAGAGGGAGGGAACAAGGGACATCATTGCTGATGACAGGTGGATGTTAGCTGAAAGCAGAGAATATCAGAAAGATGTCTATCTATGTTTTATTGACTACACAAAAGCATTTGATTGTGTGGATCATAATAAATTATGGATAACACTTTAGGAAATGGGAATACCAGAACACCTAATTGTGCTCATGAGAAATCTGTACATGAACCAGGAGGCAGTTGTTTGAATAGAATAAAGAAACACTGAGTGGTTTAAAGTTGAGAAAGGTGTGTGTCAGGGCTGTATACTTTCACCCTATCTCTTCAATTTATACACTGAGCAAATAATCTGAGAAGCTGGACTTTATGAGGAAGAATGTGGCATCAAGATTGGAGGAAGACTCATTAACAACCTGCCTTATGCAAATGACACAACTCTGCTTGCTGAAAGTGAAGAGGATTTAAAACATTTACTGATGAAGATCAAAGATCACAGCCTTCAATATGGGTTATGACTAAACATCAATAAAACAAAAATCCTTATTAATGGGTCAGCATGCAACTTCACAATAAATGGAGAAAAGATTGAGGTTGTCCAAGATTTTGCTTTGCTTGGCTCTATAATCAACACTCATGGAAGCAGCAGTCAAGAAATCAAAAGACACAATTCTCTAGGAAAAGCTGTGGCAAAAGATTTCTTTAGAGTATTGAAAAGCAAAGATGTCACATTGAAGACGAAGGTGCGTCTGACTCATGCCATGGTATTTTCAGTGGCATCATATGGTTGTGAAAGCTGGACATTGAACAAGAGAGACAGAAAAAGAATTCATGCTTTTGAATTGTGGTGCTGGAGACATCTATCAAATATACCATGGACTGCCAAAAGAACCAACAAATCTGTCCTAGAAGAAGTGCAACCAGAGTGCTCCTTGGAAGCAAGAATGGCCAGACTGCATCTTACATATTTCAGACATGTAGTCAGGAGAGATCAGATCAATCCCTGGAGAAGGACATCATGTTTGGGAGAGTGGCAGGTCAACGCAAAAGAGGAAAACCCTCCACCAGATGAATTGACACAGTGTCTGCAACAATGGGCTCAAACATAAATAAGATCGTTTGCCTGGCACAGAATCAGCAAGTGTTTTGATCTCCTGTACATAGGGTTGCTATGAGTCGGACTTGACTGGACGGCACTTAACAACAGCAACAACAATATATATATATATATTATATGTACATATATATATTTGTATATATAATATATATGTATAATATATATATATATAATATATATATTATATATATATATTAGGAAGAAGAAACAGAATATACAATAGTCCAAGATAAAAAGGAAATGGTGAGTTCCTTAGAGGAACTGAATGTATTTAGTGTGCTGAGAACAGAATCCAAAGGGTGATACGAAACAAAGTGTGAAACTGAAGAGATAAAAAGGGACCCTTCAAATTATATCATGTTAAGAGTAAATGGACTGATTCTAGAACATTGATCAAAGAAATTATGCAATTGTATTTTGTTTTAGAAATCTTACTGCTTGCAATTAGAAAAATGAATTAGAAGAAAAGGATAGATGGCCAGTGGTGCAAATAAGGACAAAGTAATCAATTGAGAGACTACAAGAATATTCCTGTGGACAGTGGACCAAACTAACAAATACTCAGAACCTACAGGACTTCATGATCATTAAATGTGGTGGATAGTAGAAATGAAGGATCTCTACCAGGTCTTTTGCTTGAACAAATAAAGGGATGCTGGTATAAGAAACACAAGAGGATATCTAGTAGTGCAGGGGTTGGGGGAAGAAATGAGATGAGTGTAGCTTTTTGCATGTTAGGCTGGAAGTGTCTATAGGATATCAAAATGACATTATCTTGAAGACACATGACATAGAAAGAGAGATCTTCATAGCTTCTGGATTTGTGACAAATGCCTATTAATTTGGCCCACATAATATCTATTCTTCCAACTTCTGGCAAAAAAAATATTCATTTCTCTTTGAAGAATCACATTATGCCAATTGGCTGGTTGAATCCATAGGCTCTGAGGTGAACACATGACCCACAGCTGGCCAATCAGAGCCGTAATAACTGGTTCTGGAATAGGCAAAGGACTCAAACTGACCCAATGAAAGTCAGTCAAGAATTTCTGATAATGTTATTGAAAAAGAGACTTATATTTTCACTCAATGGCCAATCAAGAAAGATATCTATGCCTGAAGCTACTGGTGGTCATTTTTGTCAGATATGCAGAAATCTTGTCTTATAGTAAAGACCAGGAATGTCCCCCAAAGATTCATGTGTTAAAGGCTTGGTCCCCAGCTGATGGCAATATTGGGAGCTGGTGGAACCTTTAAGAAGTGGGGCCTGGTGGAAGGAAGTGAGGTCGCTTGGGGTGTGACCTTGAAGGAGATATTGAGACTACAGTCCCTCCTCCTTCTCTTTTTTTGCTTCCTGGCCTCCATGAAATGAGCAGCTTTCATCTACCATGTGTTTCTCCCATGGTGTTCTGCTTCATGACAGGTCTAAAAGCAACAGATCCATGCAAGCATGAACTGAAATCTCTGAAACTATGAATGAAAATAAACTTTTCCTCCTTTAAGTTGATTTGTCACAGCAGTCGAAAGCTGACTAACACAGCTTCTAACAGAGGAAATCAGAGCTTAGAAAGTGAATCCTGTGAGAGAACAAGTTTCTCTTCCTGCTGCCTTCTTCCAGGTTAACAGTGACTCCATCATTCTGATTACTGAAGGTAGAAACATTTGTGTCAATTTCAATTCTTCATCCTTTCACATGCTACCTCAGTAAATTCTCTTGGTCAGTCATCAAGATATAGCAATTTTGAGCTGGGCACAGTGGTGCACACCTGTAATCCCAGCGGCTTGGGAGGCAGAGGCATGAGGATTGCAAGTTCGAGACCAGAGGTAGTCTGCATAATTTAGCAAGACCTTGTCTCAAAAAGTAAAGAAAATGGGCTGAGGGTGCAGCTCAGTGGTCCAGCACTTGCAGAGCATGCAAGCATGAGGCCCTGGGTTTAACCCCCAGTACTGAAAAAAAAAGATATAGCAATTTTAATTACTTATTTAAAGAAAATACCCCATTTCTGTTGATTGGAGTCTCTGAATAACCTCTACAATGTGACTTTCCTGCTTTTCCCATGAACTGATAGAATCATTCCCTACCCTTGATTATTGGCTAGCCTTGTGACTTACTTTGGCCACCAGAAGTAGACATGGTTTCTGTTCCAGTTAAGTTTTCAGGTCACCAAGACTTAACATGCTTCTGCTCCATCTCTTGAACCCCTGCCACCACCATGCAAACAAGCTCAGGACATCCTGTTGCGGGATAAGGAAACATGGGGAAGAGATTCCAGTTCTTCCAGGGGATGACCACTTGAGTTCAACCTACAGTCAGCCAATCCTCCAGAATTTGGGAAGTGATAAGATTAACAGAGCTTCTTTGCAGCCAACCGCACATGCATGAGTGGGCTCAGCTGAGTTCAGGAAACAAAGACATCCAGGTGAACTAAAGATGCATCAGTGATAATTAACTCATAGTTTTAAGTCCCTGAGTTTTGGGGTGGTATATCCATCGATTGGTTTTCCTGATTCTAACCTTTCTCCCCTTATTCTAGCCAACAAAATGCTGTTCTTATAAGTTGCTGTCGAGTAAGTGTCTGACTCAGAGCAACCCTATGTACAACAGATGAAACACTATTGTCAGTGTTTCTTTGCTATTCATAGGGTTTTCAATGGCAGATTGTTTTTTGGGAGTGGATTGCTGGGTCCTTCTCCCAAGCCTACAGCATCTGGTGTTCCCAGACAGTCTCCCATCCAAGTACTAACCAGGCCCAACCCTGCTTAGCTTCTGAGATCTGATGGGATTGGACACCACAATGGTATGGCTGCAGGCATCAACAAAATAGTCTCATCAAAATATAAGATATATCATGATACTTTTGTCTTCAAAACACAAAAATGCTTCCAATCTCATTGTAAATAAAAGCCAAAGTATTTACACAGGCCCACAATATTCTACATAGTCTTCCCACTAGCAACCTCCCATCTTTTACTCTTTCAGTCACTTTTCTATAGCCTGTCTGGGCTCCCTGAAATTCCCAGACAGTCTAGACTTATCCTGCCCTAGGGCATTTGCACTTGCTGTTTCCATTGCTTTGAATGCCCTTTCTGCAGTGGTCCACATGGCTCACTGCTTTAGAGCCTTACAATCTTGACTCAAATGTTATTTTCTCAATAAGATCTCTACCTGTCCTTTACAATAACAGCACAAACCTATCCCAATCTTACCTATCTCTTTTCTGTATCCCTACAACTTATCAGAATCTAATATACAATGTATTTTGTATACTTTAAATTTTTCATGTATATATTTTAGAGTAAACTATATGCTATCAGAGATTATCTAATCAGTTCACTTTTCTATCCCTAATATTTAGGATAGTTCTTGGCTTATAGTAAGTCCTCAAAAAATTTTAAATGAATGAATACATAGAACACCTTCATATACTTATCCCTAGATTTTCCAATTGTGTGAGTCAGTAATTATCCTTTTAAAAATTTATTTGTTTTAATTTGAATTTCTGCTACTAGTATTTGATGGATTCCTTATCACATGGAAATTTATCATCAAACAGATAGAACCCAAGCCAAAGGGTAGGACAGGATGTCCCTGGAATGGTCAGCAGAATGGAAGCAGAAGGCAAGACAGTCTCAGTCCTTGAAACACATCAGATTTTCCAGGTAGAAAGGACTCAGATTAGAATCCTGGACAGGAGATTGGTATTATAGAAGTCAAGAGAAGAGATTATTACAAAACAAAGGGCTTGAAAGCCATGTGACATTTTATCAAGGGATCAAATAAGACACAAATTGAAGGAGCTCACTACATTTCCATCTTGTATCTTCTTTCTTAGCATGTGAGATTTTTGTTCTGCATGACAATTGTATAAGGACTCTTTCCTCTCTCTATTGTAGGCTTAATTTTATGATTTGTTTTCTGATTATTTCTGGACCAAAGTTGATGTCTTTTACTTATGTGCTGGGAACTTGAGTTCTCTTTCACACTAGGATTGAACCCTTTTAAGGCACTTCTGAGCTTTGCACCATTCTATTTTAGATAATCTGGGTGAAAACACCTGTGCAATGCCACAATCATAGACCCTAGAATTTTTTCATCATAACCTAGCTTGCATTCATCTATATGCATGTACATGCATACATATGTATATTTGGAGCTTGATCCATGAACAAGAATCACTTACTGCAGCCACTAACAATGATTTTAAGGAAGACTTTCTTCCTTCAGTAATTTTAGAAACTGGGTGGTGTGAGACCACAAAAGGACGCTATAGATGAATACTATGAATTAAAAGAAAAGGAAAACCAGTGGTGGGGACACTTTATAATGGAAAGAGTTAGCTTTTTTAAGATGAGCAGCTGGGATTTCCATATCAGGCAATCAGAGCTGAACCCCTGTGTATTAATGCACTAATGCATTCTAAAGATTTCGTAAAAGCATTTTAGAGTGGGCTTGTATATGCTCTCTCACTCTGTCTTGGAGCCTTAAGGGGTATGATTTCTAATAAAGATGACTGTGGCTCACTCTTCCCTATACCCAAGGGAATATTTCTGCTGAATAAAATTTCTCAGCTTATTCATCACTGCTCCTTGAGGACTCTGATATGAAGGCTGCAGGGGACATCGTTGTATCTTTCCAAGTGATTAATTTTATGTTCCTTTATGTTCCCAAAAGATAACATTTGGACTTAAGAAGGACTCCCTCAAAATTTGGGTCCCCCACAAACTGAGGTCAGAGTGAGAATAGGGTACTGGCCACCACTTCAACGGAGGTGACCAACAGAGTCTCTTCCACTCATTCAGAGATGAAGCCTGTCAGTAAGAAGGAAAAAATGTGTCCCTGTGGCCCATTTCCAGCCTGAGCCTTTTTTGACAGAACAAAGACTGTCATTTGGACCAAAGCTGATGTCCTTTACTTATGTGCTGGGAACTTGAGTTCTCTGGGAATGGTGCCAAGACCACCAGACACATTGAACTCACAACTTTTTACAATCACATAATCAGAATGAGTCCCAGTCCCTCTGGTCAATATTGGATTCTGACCAATGTGAGTCAGGTGAAGGGTCACTAACTTAAAATTACTTTGATTTTATTTTCTTTCTCATACCAATTCCTTCTCATTGTCCTGGTAATTAAATTGTGTTTATCACTCCTTAATACAGGTTTATATGTCACTGTGTACTGGATTCTAGGTTACTGGTTGGCAAATGTCTGCTTATCTCTATATGATTACAATATTTAACTTGAATATATTATAAGCTTATTAAACAGGGTTTAGTTTTGGAGAAACTACAAATAAGAATTAAAAAGTAACTTTAAAATCTGATTCTCATGTTGCCTATACTTAACGTAAATTTTCTGACACCTCCTTTGGGTCTTGCTTTTCTGAAAAATAAAAATTAAATGAGCATTGTGACTTCATTGTCTTGGCTAAGTGGGGTAATGTCAACAATGAACACAAGAAGGGAAAATGGAGTCAAGTTCACTGACACATTAAGTTCAATAATGACACTCATCTGCATAAGAGGTAATATATCTCAAAATATTTTTGTAACAGATATTATCAAATAATTATTTAGTATCCACTGAAAGACCCTCCTCTCCAATAGTGCATTTTTGCTTATAAATGAGAATGGGAAATGATCAACCTTCCTATGCATGAATTTTGACAGCAATTTTTATGATTGTACTCAATAAATATTTACTGAGAACATATTCTGAGCTGCAAATACAGATGCAATGCAAATTATAGGGTTTTTAAAATTTAACTTAATATTTTCCCCCACCACTGCTCAGTTCCAGACTGCTGGTGAAGTATGGAAGGGCACAGAAGGGAGAGATGTTGAAGCTTTCAGATTCTGTGGCCAGAACAAGTTCAAAATATTTAATCAACAGTTCCAACCACAGTAGTTGCCCAGAATACCTAACTGAATGCACAATAGTAAAAATTTATTAATCCCTCAAAATAAAAGGCTAGGATTTAGCTCAGTTGGTAGAGCACCATTCTGCAGTCTCTGAGGTCCCAGGTTTGATTCCCAGCACTGCAAAAATAGGAGAAGAATGTGGCAATCCTCTCCCAAGGCAACGGCAAAACAATCAGCCGTTTAAAACCCTATGAAGGTCACTATGAGTGGACAGGACTCGACAGCACCTAATAACAACAATATTTTTGCCTGATGATTATTGATTACTGCCATGACGTCTGGTCAGTCTCATAGTGAACCTACGTACAACAGAAGGCTTCACTCTCTGACTCTGTGCCATGCCCAGCACTACATCAGTGCTTCCCTACTTTCCATAGTGTTTTTGATGGCTGATTCTTTGGGGATTGCTTCAGGAATAGGCTGACAAGTTCTTCTCCCATTTTCTGGAGATCAAACCCAAGTGCAGAGAGTGCAAAGCAGTACTCTATCAACTGAGCTAAACTCCAGCCCCTGATAGTCATCTTGTTGTTGTTGTTTTTAGGTGCCTTTGAGTTGGGTCCAACTCATAGTGACCCTCATAGAGTTTTCATTGGCTGATTGTTTCAGGATTGCTGCAGGAGTGGATTGCCACGTCCTTCTCCTATTTTTGTAGTGCTGGGGATCTATCTCAGATCCTCAGAGAGTACAGAGCAGCACTCTACCAACAGAGCTAAACCCCAGGGTTGTTTGCATGCTTTCATTTATTTTACAGGCCAAGGAGTGCATTGGGAGTTTTCTAGACAGAGTGGCACTTCTCTTCCCGTCTTTGATATTTCTTTTGAAATATGAATATTGGCTCCATATTACTTTCAAATGTGGAGTGAAATTATCTTTGTACTATTAGAAATAATTACTTAGCAAAGTCACACTCATCTAAGAACCAGCATGCAGGTGTCTAAAATTGTGGTCACTCAGAGTGGAGGGAGCCTGACTGGGCTGTCCTTAGCCAAATCCTTGGTCTCCTCCCAGAGAATGCTTCAACCCTTGTAAAAACAATCTGAATGCTTTCTAGTTAGGAAATTTTATAAAGAGCTAGGACTTCTGACTTCTATTCCCAGGTGCACCATCAGATCACAGAATGATCTTCCATAAATCAGCTTTTCTGTGGTTCTGCGGACATGATTAACCATAAGCCAGGAAGAGGTAGGATGCATGGCTAATGTTCACTCCAAGCATCTTGCCTGGAAGGTGTTGTACACTCTTTGAGAGAGGAAGGTTAGTATATGATGTCATTGTTTCCAACATATGCTTAAATGTCGAAAAAGGACAGAGGATAACTAAGGTAATAGTGCTTTCTTAAAGAGTGTTGTCATGGATTGAAGAAGGGTACACAGATAAGTAGGTGGCAGGCTGTTTTTCTACCATAAAGCACAACTTTTGCATCATGTCATTCTGACAAGGGGAATTTAAAAACTATTTACAGCAAGGTGTGATATATAGTGGAAATGTTAAATGAAAGAACATGGGGAAGTGATTGGGGACCTGGAAATATGGACTTGATTTGAACCCTTGGATAAAAATCCTCTTTTCTGGGTTGTTTCCATGACTTGTAATATTACAGTGATGACATTTGCATTCTCCAGTCCAGGATTAGCTGGAGGGGAAGGAATGACTCAGTTCAATTGATTTAGTGAACACATAAACCATGACATCTCCTGAAAGATAATTCTGATTAAAGGATAGTAAACCCTAAGTCCATTTGCTTCTCAACATGGGTAAGAGAATTATATGCAATTGTGACATTTGCCTGAATATAAAGAGGACATTTTTCTTCATCATCTGTATGCTAGTTTTGGATTGAGAGAAGTCATAATTTTCAGTTGGTGATGTCAGATCCATTCCCACAACAGAGATTAGACAATACCACAAACATGGATTTATGGTTTCATGGAAGAACCCTACTGTTTTCAAACATTTATCTTTAACAATGCACTACTGGTAGGGAGAGAAAGCTACCACCAATCACACATGAAAGATATGGTATTTTGTTGTCAAAGGTGAACAATACACAGACACAGGCACTGATTACTTCTGTTAAACCTGCTTTCATTCCAGGCCTCCACTTTCCTGATATACTTAACAGTAACCATTATATACCTAACTCATATAGAACAAATGGGCTTGTGGCTCGTTTGGATAGGAGAAATAGCAAAAGGTGTAACATAACTAATAATAAAATTATAGTAAATACCTTGTATTCCTACCAAGATCATTTCTATATCAAAGACTAAAGAAGCTTTTTATTCAAAAAATCCATAGTTAATCTGAATGTGGTGGTGCACACCTGTAATTCCATTGACTAGGGAGGCTAGGACACGTGACTCTCAGGTTTGAGGCCAGAGACAGCCTGTGCCACTTAGCAAGACCTTATTTCAAAAAGTAAAAAAGGAGTTAGGGGTGGGCTCAAAACTGTGGAATACTTGGTTAGCACATGTCAGGCCCTTGGTTCAACCCCTCCAAGTACTGAAAAAAAAGTAAAATGAAAAAAATCCATACTTAATAGTGAGAAAACAAGCAAAACCACTGTTACTTTACTTTCCTTTTCTGTAAAAAGGCAGTTGAATAAAACACCAAAACTTCTACAAGTTTTAGAATTTTTGCATTATACAAGTTTTAACCTGCTAAAAGTTATAGATTTTCTAATAGTATCATGACACTGCACTCATTAAGAAATCATCATACAGATCTCTAATTTTCAGGCTATTGGACAAAGCGTCTTTTAGGAACTGATGAAAACTGGAACTTGCTCACCTCAACAAAATGGACACAAAATCTTGCAAAGAACTTCCTAATGCTTTTGAAAACCCTAGAGTATGTTGGTTGACATCACAGAGTGCTAAAAACTCCTCTATACAGAGAAAGAAAGTAACACAGATATCCAGGTTTGACTGACTTGTTTAAACTGCTTTAAAACACAGTTTTAAAAGTTTAAGCCACCAAGTACATTTAGTTAGTAAGATAGAAATGACTTCATTACTATTGTTCCCTTCTTTTCTTCTTCTTGCTGGCATCCCTGTTTTTTTCCATGGCATAAATTAAGATGAAGTAGTTTGAATTACACTGCAACTCATTCTACAACAAAAAGGAATGAGTGTTTCTGGTCATGTTAATCTACAGAAGGTTTTATAGGCTTAGCTTTTCTTTATTGGTTCCTGAATATAATAATCCCAATTGCATAGCATAAATTCATTTCCTTGTAATACTCTAGCGATCTCAAAATAATAGAAGTGCAAAATTTCATAGATTGTTAGTCAAAGATACATTTAATACACCTAACTGCTAACTATCATGGCTTAGTAACAGTGTAGAGTATTGGTCGTTTCCCCTTATGATTGTGCACCTAACTGGGAGCTATGGCTTGCTGTCACTGTCCAGCATTGTGAGAGAATATCATATGAAATACCATTAGCTGAAGAAACAATCAAAATTCAAATGCAAACTATGATTTCTACTGAACGCAATTTGTATTTGCATGATTGTAAAGTAGAAATATCTTAAATTGAGCAGTGCCAATAACACAACAAAGACAAGGCCCATCTGTATGTGTGAGATATTTTAATGTAATCAAGCAAAATGGTTAAGAAACAGTCTTTAAATTCAGAAATGGGGATGGGGGAGCTACTGCTGGTTTTTTTGGCTGTATAGCTTAAGCAAACCTGATCTATTGAATTGGCATAACAACAGTACCTAATGCATATTGTTGGCCTGCAGCCATACCACTGTGGCATCTGATCCTGTCAGATCTCAGAAGCTAAGCAAGGTAGGACCTGGTTAGTACTTGGATGGCAGACCACCTGGAAATACCAGGTGCTGTAGGCTTGGGGGAAGGACCCAGCAACCTATTCCCAAAAAACAACCAGTCATTGAAAACCCTATGAATAACAGAGAAACACAATAGTGTTTCATCTGTTATACATAGGGTCGCTATGAGTTGGACATCACTCAGCTCAAGGCACCTAACACAACAACAACAATAATGCATATTGTTGTGAGAATTAAATGGAGGAATGAATATAGAGTGCAAAGAAAAGTGTGTGTCATAGAGCAAGTGCTCAGTAAATGTTATTACAGCAAAGAGGTATGAAGTGTGATGCAGTGACAAATGCAATATGAATTTGGAGAAGGAAAAGCTCACCAGGGTTCAGAAGGGACTAAGTGAGAGTGTGGAGGGGGAGGCAAATCTTCAGCTGTGAGGCTACTAAGTGGAGTGGGGAGTTATAAAGTTCTTGCTGCACCATAAATTTAAAATCTAATGGAAGAGAGAGGATCAGGCCCAATATGTGTAAACACAAGTGTCAGAAACATGGAAAGAATGTTAGGGTCTCTGGAGAGGTGCATAGAAGTGCTAAAACACAGGCAAGTAAAAAGGATAAAGAGTGGGTGTGAGTTATTAAAACAATTGGAGGGAACTAAGTATATTACACTGCTTATGGGACCAGATTGTTCCATTCATCTCTCCCAAATTAAATTTCACCTTTCTTGTGGAAATCTTTTGAGGGTTTCAAAGGGAGGATTTGTCTTTTATTTATTTCTGAGAGAAACACACTTCATGTACATAGAAATTACATATATACACACACCAAAAATGAAGAACCCAAACACTATGTTTATGCTTATTGTCTCTTCATTGAAAAGAACTGGAAAAAATTATGAAAGGAATGTTGGAGAAAGTTTACAAGCACATGTTAATGGAAACATATTTCTTCAGAAAACTTTCAAGGACATTCTAACGTAATGGCATTGTAATTCTTCATCGATTTTTTTAAACGGTCATGATGCTAACCCCTGGCTTTGTTATAGCACTTTTCCTGATTAAGAGCCCCCATTACTCTAATTAAAATAACAGCATCTGGTTTTCATACTACACAATAACTCTGATACCCCTGAATCCCAAGGCTGAAGCAGCATTCGCAACTTGGACCATACAGAGGTCAGGCAGGATTAGTTCACCTGCTGCTACAATTCATGGATTCACTGGTGGATGAGTCTAAGAAGGACTGGGGCTGGAGTTAGAGATAAAGAGAGAAGGCACAAGAAAGAAAGATCAGGACAATAGATGGAAGTTGTATGCATACATGCTAGATTCTCCTCTCAAAATGGAGGCCTTCAGGTTCTACAGGGAGGACTTTTTTAAAGATAGCACTGGGTGATCCTCTATGAAGTAAGGGAGCAGCCATGATATCCCAGTGAGGATGTGTATATGGAATCTATAACCAGGCCACAGGACTGAAGGAGAGATGGGTTTGATGAAGCAAGCTTGGGGAGCTCAAGGAAAAGGAAAAAAATAAGATTGGTTGGAATGGGGCAAAGGAAAGCAAGAGAGATAGGAAAAGAGGTCAAGATGTGCTAGATCACCTTGAATTGGAGGCTATCTGAGATTAATGGGAGAATGTGTTTGCAGCTGAGGAATGCTGTGACATTTTTTCCTTGAATGTTCAAAAAGAAAAATGCCCTTGCTTAATTTTTTGGAAAATGGCAATGAATACACAAAATAACAGGGACTGCTGGGAGCTAGTGAGAGAGCTCTAGCTCTTTCTTAGTACTAGTTGATTACTGATAGGCAGAAATTCATGCCCAGAATTTTCCTGTACTTCAGGGTGTTTGGTTTTTTTATGCTTTGCTCTCAGGAAAACCTAAAAACCCCTAATTTATGTAATAGCCTTTCAAATTTTCTGAATGTTGGCAAATAATATGAATTTTCCTCAATTCTGTATACAAGCCAGCACACTCTGTAGACAAAACTATACCTTGGAAACAAAAGGAAACCCTGGCTTTGATAATTTACCATCCTTAAGATGTTACATCTTCATGTGTATAGATGGCAAAGGAGAAGAGTGATAAGGAAAAGCAGAACAGGTAATGTGTCAATCAGGTCCTGGCAGGAAACAGATGATAGATGGGGATAGAGTGATTGAGGGCAGATTGGTGAAAGGACTACTTATAATGCTGTAGGAGGTATTTGTCTGCAGCTGTACCACTGTGGCATCGGATCTTGTCAGATCTCCGAAGCTAAGCAGGGTCGGGCTTGATGAGTACTTGGATAGGAGACTGCCTAGAAACACCAGGTGCTGTAGGCTTGGGAGAGGGACCTGGAAACCCACTCCCAAAAATCAATCCACCATTGAAAACCCCTATGAACAGCAGAGCGGGGCTGGAATTTAGCTCAGTTGGTAGAGCGCCGCTCTGCAGTCTCTGAGGTCCTGAGTTCAATTCCCAGCACCGCAAAAATGGGAGAAGGGCCTGGCAATCCACTCCCAAGGCAATCCTGAAACAGTCAGCCATTGAAAACCCTATGAGGGTCGCTATGAGTCGGACACGACTCGACCGGCACCTAACATGAACAGCAGAGAAGCGCTGACAATAGTGTTTCGTCTGTTGTACACAGAGTCACTATGAGTGGGACACATGCTTGATGGAACCTAACAGCAACAACAATAGGAGGGGTTTGGAAAAGTCAACAAGGATGCTGAGTAGCCAAAGCCTGGATTATAAGGATTGTAGGACTTGCCACCACTGACCATGGGGGAGCTGTTCTTCAAAGCAAGGAGAGGTGGGAAAGCTGTGCTTCCCAATCTGAGGCTTGATGTAGAGGAATGCAGCCTCTGCCAAGCTATGCCAGTCAGGGCAAAAGCCCAGATGATGCATTCGCTGAGCTCTTTATTCTTTATTCTCACTGTCAGAGCTTCTTTGGGTATCTGCTGTATCTCTTTGGCCAAACCCAACAAGGAGCTAGGAGCGTAGGGAGCCCAGACCACTGAAGCAGTGTATTGGTCAAACTTTGGGGACACAGTAGGACAAAAGGAGACCATCCAGCACAATCGGGTACCTTTATTGTTCTTCAAATGCATTACTTATATTTCAAATATAAGTAACTTCAAAGATCCTAATTGTTGTTGTTGTTAGGTGCAGTTGAGTCAGGTCTAAATCATAGAAATGCTGTGTACAACAGAATGAGACATTCCCTGACACTGTGCCATGTCCAGACATATACCAGTGTTTCTCTGATATTCATAGAGTTTTCCATGGCTAATTGTTTCAAGATTGTTTCAAGAGTGGGCTGCCAGGTCCTTCTCCAGTTTTCATGGTGCCAGGGACAGAACCCAGGGCCTCAGAGTGAGCAGGGCAGCACTCTGCCAACTGTGCTAAACCCCAGCCTTTAATAATTATGTTGATCCAATAAGCCTCAAAGATCTTCCCAACTTGTGCTATCTTTATGGAAACTTGTTACAAACTGGTTAAAACCAGTTAAAAGTAGTGAATTTTTAAAGTTGCTTATTGCTAAAAAATATTGGAGTCATTCTACAGAATTTTTGTTTCTTTTCTGAAACTGGTTCTTTAAGATGTTGCTTTCTTTTAAGAAAAATCCTTCTTGAGAGAACCTTTCAAATTTGGTGAAAATTACTCTTTCAATGCAGGATTTTTAAGAAAATGATATCTGAGCTAACAATCAACCTCACTTTCCTCTGTAAGGAGCCAAACATAACGAACGGATGACTGGATGCCACCAGCAAAATGTTGTTTACAATGCAGGGAATCACTGTCCTTCCAGAAATTGATCAATTCTCTAGGCCAAACTGCAAAGCAACAAGAAATATAGAAATATCTTCAAAGACTCCAGCAGAGAACCTGGCCCATTAATAAAGCACAGGTGTATAATCAAAGCATGTTGGCCCTAGTGTGGGCACATCTCCATCTCCACTTCCTCCAGCCCCTAACCCGATGACCTTAGCAAGTCATTTTGTTCAGTCTGCATTTCAGTTTCCCTTACAGCATGGTTAGGTCTTTCTTAAAAGTGTAATAATGTAATAAAATATAATAAATGTAATAAAAATGTAATAAAATGTTTTAAATTAAAAAATTTTAAAAACTTTTAATTTAAAAATGTATGCAATCTAAGATTGGTGGATACATTTTCACCGTGTTTAGTAATTCTTGTATATTATCTTAATAGAGACAATGTTTTGATAAAGAGCAAAGTAGAAATTCAGTGGAATCTTAAATGGACTTTTCAAAGGATAATATTTCCAAAGTATTACCTTAAATTTTCCAGAATTTTTCCAATTGTTCCAAATAATATTTTCAAAGTAGAAATTCCATCTTCTACTCTGAATTCTGTTCTCAGAGCAGAATGTGAGGTGGGGTAGAGTGAAGATTCATTTGCTGTTTCACATGTTAGTCACATTGAGACTAAATCCATCCATATACTCCTGAAGTTGTAATGGAAAAATCTCATTCTTGTTTTTCATTTGCTCTGTGAAATTTTGTACTTTTGAAGTAGCTTTCAATTGCCTGCATATCGAGTGATTATATCCTGCACAATGCAACATGCGCATAAGCTGTTCCTGTTAATATTGTTCAAATTACTGACTGATGGTTAAATCTGTCCCCTGAAAAGAAATCAGCAGGAAAGACAATCTCCTGGAGGGGGAGTGAGAAAATGATATATCATCCATAATTTCTTCACTAGCTACTATTTTTTTTAGAGAAAGGAAAGTGCTTTAGGAAGTAATCACTGTAGCTCATAGTGCATAAACAATTGCCAAAGACAGCCTTTAGTCTCAGGTCTGGTACTCATGGCCCCTGTGACAGCAGGCAAGCCACAGAACAGCACATCGTGAAGGCAGAAGTTACTCTAATGGAAGCAGCATAAGCTAAGACTTAAGAGTGGAACCATGGCCCCACATCGTCATGGTCTCTAATCCTGACTCACCCCTCTTAGCTATAGAAAGGTTGCTGTAAAGAATAACCTGTGATGATGAAGAGATACCACTTAGCCAACACCTGGTCTATGGCTAACATTCCAAAGAGAGAAGGGTTTCAAACTTATCATAAGCAATGAACTGTAGAAACACACTTGGCAGCACTCTGAGGCAAAGTAAAAAATGCTATATAAATGTAAGTTTATTATCATTGCTAGTATGTCTGTGTCCTGTGGGAGAGTTGTTGTGAACAAACCTTGCCAGTTCACGATGATGTAAGAGTTAGCTTCTCAGTAAGACAACTTGCAGAATCAGAGAAGAAGGTCAAACCAACACAATATTGTTTCAATAGTCCCCAGATCCCTGGTTTCCTGTGAAGCCCCCACCCCTTACAGCCAGGTTTCTCCCAATCAGTTCTAAGTCCCTGTATCTTGTTTGAAGGCTACCAAAACATATCTTTTTAAAAGGGAAGTCCACAACCCCTGCTCCATGAACATTCTCTCAAATAACTTTTGCCTTCCCCTTTCTTCCAGATAGAAGGTCAATTTCTTCAACCTATTCTACTCCTGAGGAAGGACCTGGCAACCCACTCTCAAAAATCAATTCGGCATTGAAAACCCTATAAATAGCAGAGAAGCACTGACAAAATGTTTCGTCTGTTGTATGTAGGGTCTCTAAGAGTCGGACACCAACTCAGGAGCACCTACCAACAACAACAACAATTCTACTCCTAACTCTGTGTTGGTTTTTCTTGGAGTTGTTTTTCCACATGAAATACCCATTCTCTTCTGTAACTTTTTTAAAAAAGGAGTGTTTTGAGCAACTTCATATTACTTAAAGAAATAAATTGAAACTGCTACAAGTTGTCTTTATCTCTTTTATTTTAAGCAACATTTTGCACAGCATCTCTATATTTCTCCACAACTAAACATTGATTTTTTTTTATAGTTCCAAACTGAATCCCATAGTGTACTGGGGAATTTACTCCCATAGAGAACTCAAGGTCCCTTGAAACATGTGAAAATGGAGTTTCTCTGTGCTTTCCTCTGAGACATTATAAAAAGCAGCATTGCTATGCCTGCATCTTGGAAAGATGTTAGGCATGGATATCCATTAAACAACTTGAATGTTACTGTGAGATTCCCATAGACATTACTTTGTCTTATACTTGTCTAAATCAGCTTTAGGAATGGCAAACTATTGAGCATAGAATCAATGGCTATTGGAACAGATAAGAACACAGCTGGGAGGAATGATAGGCAAGGTAGAAAAAGAAATGGAAGACAAACTGATCTCAATTTCAAGGTCTGTCTGAAAAGCTTAAAAAGAACTTAGAATATTTTACATGTGCTAGCTGATCCGATGTTCTCCATCTGTTATGAGGCTCTGGAGGCTGCCTGGCCATTAAACACAGAATGATGACTGGTGAAGCAGGTGCAGTGAAGTGGGAAGGTATGCAGCAAATAAAACAAGTCCATGGCATCTATAAGAAATGTTGACCCCTAGGAAATTTTAAAAGGTTGTGTGCTGTGGTATTCATGACGTAGGTGTTAGAGGTATGATGGCAAGTGGATTTCTCATGAAAGTATTTCAATTACTTGCATATTGTTATTTCTTTAGAATTCCCAGGCCCTACACTATACAATTACTTAATACTCAAAGAGAGCTATTGCTTTCTTTGACAAATTGGCCTTTAACGCAGTTCATTGGCCCAATGTTAATGGGAGTGTTGCCTCAGCTACACCCTTTGCTAAAGTAATTTCCTAAACCTACTGCTGTGAGTCAACTCTTCTCTTCCCGTCAGGTTTCCTTGACACCCTTTGACATCTGTATCAAATCGAAGCTTCATATTAGCACCTTTAGGATTTCCTTCATTCTACTTGATGCATCAGTTTCTTACACTCTCGCCTAAAACGTTGCTTCTCTTCTGTGCTCTGGCAGATTCTGGTTTCCTTCCCTATATCACACTGCCACTCCCTCAGCCCTCCATTTGTCTGCAAACACTCCACTCTTTGCACCTAAAAAACTCTCTTTTTGTTGCTGTAATCTGTCCTTCATAGAATTCTTTCTTAAGATCTCAACATGGCTAGTGAGAGAGCTATAAATGGCAACTCTCTAAAGAATTATCAGTGTTACATTAGGGCGATTTTGTCTTTATATGCCAAATATAAGGGAACTGTACAGAAAGAGAGATTCTTTTTAACTTTTCTTCTCCCTAGACTCCCTACTTTCTTTCATAACTTTCATTTACTCCAACAGCAAATCCAGCTGGCTCCACCTTCAGGGTTCCCTAAATCCAGCTACTTTTCAGGATGTCCACCTTCCCTTACTATTGCAAGACGCTAGCACTTCCCTGACTATCTGCTCTCCTGCCCATCCATCACTCAGTAGCCTAAATGATCCTTGGAAAATGTAAGTCAGCTTCTGCTACTACCCTGTCCTATGTAATTTTCAAAATAAGTCAGTAAGCTTCTACACAGTCAGATCCAGCTCCTTCTCAGACCTCGACTTTGTTTGTCCCCATCCATCTCATCCCAATCTACCCCCCATCAACTTCTTCCCATTGTCAAAAGTTTGCTTTTGCCCTTTTTCCACCTGTGTCGCTGTTTTTCTAGACCTTTTCATCACCACCTCCTCAGTTCACTCAAGTTTTTGTTCAAATTTTGTCTCCTCTAGATCTTCCCCAACTAGAGAATTTAAAATAACAATAAGCATCTCCCTTTTCTCCCTTCTCCTGCTTTAGTTTTCTTCTTAGTGCTCATCTTTATCTCCTATAATATTGATACATTTGCAACTTTTACCTCCTATCCATCATGCTAAAAAAGCAACTGAAATGTAAGAATGAGAATGTGGATTTCATAAGTTGGATTCTCTGCTTCTATCCACAGTGGCTCCAAAGTTGCCTAGCACATAGTAGGTGCTCAGTGAACATGTTAAGTGACAAAATGTAAGCTGGGAGTTGCATTAGCTTTCTATTACTACAATGAAATAACTGAGGTAATAACTTTATAAAGAGAAAATGTTTATTTAGTTCACAGATTGAGAACTTCAAGAACAGGCTGCCTGCTTTGGTTCAGTTCTAGTAAAGACCTCATGTCAAATATTAGGTAGCAGTGGCAGGAGTACCAGTCAGAGTGAGGAGTCATGTTTCAAGGTGAGAATCAGAGAGGATGAGGGGGTCCCATAGTCTCTCTTGAGGGCATGCTCCCAATGACCTAAGCACCTCTCAGTAAGCTCCACCTCGTAAGGGTGCAACCTGTGGACCAAGTTGCCAACCCATGAACAGGAAGGGCCAGGAAGACACCAAACCATATTTAATCCATAGAAAGAGTGGTTCCTGGGATCTTAGAAGTGTATCTTTTGCTAAAGTATTTTGCAAAAGTATCACAAGCAACTTTAGTTCAGGACTTGGTTGGTGTGATTCTATAATTAGAACATGTGGGGGATGACAGAGTAAATATTTCCACAGCACAAAACAATAAAAAACACAATGTGAAACAGCCCTAAAAAAAGGGTCAGTTTGTAAGAGATTATGGAGGCCATGTCATTGAACAGAGCTTACTCTCAATTAAACACTCATGGCACTTTGAATATGTTATATGCATAGGAAATAAGCCCTATTGAGCCTAATACCATGGAAAAATCTCTAAAGTTGGCCAATTTTATTTTTACTTTAATTAATTAATTTTATTATATTTTATTTATCTATCTATCTATCTATCTATTTATTTATTTATTTATTTATTTATTTATTTATTTTGCAGTACCTTGGGGGTTGAACCTAGGGCCTTGCGCTTGCATGTTTTGCAAGCGCTGTACAACTGAGCTATAGCCCCAGCCCATTTTTTTATTTTTTATTTTGAGACAAGGTCTCACTAAATTATGCAGACTGCCTCTGGTCTTGAACTTGTGATCCTCCTGCCTCCACCTCCCAAGTTGCTGGGATTACACGTGTGCACCACCATGCCGGGCTTGACCAGTTTTACATGCAGGGAACAATGCCTTCAATGCTACTTACTCTGTAAAAGGAGACAGAATACACAGGTATATTCTCTTCCCACCCTTCCATGTGTTAAAATATAGTGCCATATCTAACTTCTTGATGGGACATTTTTCCCAAGAAAGTCTAAGTTCATAGATCATGGTTCCAGGTACCTGGTTTAGATTCGCTGGCATTTTTACAAAATTACAACAAAGATTTTTCTCTATCTTCCTTTACTTAGATCCAATATACCTATGCTCTGTTTTTTGGCAAAAAATCCTACATGTGTTAATAGTACTTTGCCCAAGATGCTGCTCTAAGAAGTAGTGGTTGACTTGCAATCTAAATTTTGCTTCACTGGTCCTGAGAGAACTTATAAAGAAGGAGTGATTGGTATTAGGGAGATGACCCTTGTCATGAACTGCCTGGATTTTGTTGACTTTTCATTATTGTAATGAAATACCTGCCTCAAGCTACTTCTGAACAGAAGGGGCTTATTTCACTCACAGTTTTGGAGAATGAAAATCTAAATGGCATAAAACAAGCCCTATAGGGAGGGCCACCCTGTGGGTGCATCGCCTCATGACACAGACTGCCATGATGAGAACATGTGCAGGAGTAAGAAAGTGAGTACATCTCAAACAGAAGCAAAGAGAGATACTGAGGTCCCAGCATCCCTTCTGAGGGAATTCCCCCAATCACTTGTGGACCTCCCACATAGCTCCATCTGTTAAAGGTCCCTACCATCTTCTAGTAATACCACCAAGGGAATCAAACTCCCTACCTGTGAACCTTTGCGAGGAAACAAACGTCATTGGATGCTAGCTGATCAGATTTTGGTTCAAATCCATGGCTTCATCATAAATAAAGGTTATGTGCAATGGGTTAAAAATACAAATATCTGGGGAATGGAGCTCTCTTCCTTTCTAATCCTTAATGATAGTCTAACGTGGAGTGGAATGATTTTCTTTGTAATGCATCCCTCACTCACTCAGCTTATATGATATGAATTGTCTAGTTTGGGAAAATTTTGAACAACATCCTTGAATAAGAAATGCATAGTCTCACTTTCTTTTCCATTTCTCCATCTTTGGTGCTAACTGCCAAAAGGAAATGTGTCATTCTGTTCTGCCTCACCATGTTCTACATTTTAAATGGAAGCTTCCATAGGGCCGAGCTGATGGAGCCTGGTGTCACCTGGGCAGAATCTATTTCTGTTGTTCAGTGTTAGGATTGGCCCTTGTCCATAGATAGATCCCATATTTTCTAGTACTAATGTTATCTGCCACAGGGTAATCTACCATCTGGCTTTTTAAAGACTTTTGCTTCTTAAATGGCCTGAATTTGAATGAAGAAAGCAGTATAACTGAATAACATGGCTAAAAAGAGAGTCAGGAAACATTACTTCTCAGAGCTTGTCACTATGTACAATGGGGGAAAAAAAACTATCACCCATGTGATTGTTACAGCCTAAAAATACCCTTTAACTAGGAAATACAAATGTTCTCAATTTGAAGGAATGTACAACCAGAAATACCCCAAGTGCCTGATTAAATTGACATGGAAATTCTTTAGCAGCACTTGAGGTATCTTCAACTCTTTAGCTCTGGGACTGTTCTGGCTTCATTAGCTACCAGAGCTATAGTTAATCCATTCCACTGTTTCACAGAATGTTTACTTTCTCTATTCCTAGTCCATTGATATCTCTAATACAGCATGGGCTGTAAAAACAGCCATCTCTGATCTCATGCCTATGAGTACTGTTGGTTAAATACTCCTGATGTTTCTAGGTTTAGAAAGCAGAGAAAGACCTCCTCCTTCTAGGAAGTAGATTTGAACTCATCAGGCCCAGGTAATGCAGTCCATCTGCATCTAGAGGTAAAGACATCCTATAGCTTCTTTATGCCATATGCAAATGAACCCTAAGCACGTTGGCATTTCTACTTTGAAAATTTTCCACTGGTAAAAGGAGAAGATTGTGGAGAATATGTTACTTGCCTTCAAGTATTTTGAAGAAGTTTGTGGAGAGCTCATGCTCCAAGAAGTTCCAAAAGGCAAAGGAAGAATAAATGGATGGAAATCACAAGCTGGACTACATTGGTTTAATTTTAAGACTTTTTTAACTTTCAAAAATTATATGAAAACCCTATGAATAGCACTGTAAAATATAGTGCTGAAAAATGAGTCCCCCAGGTTGGAAGGCATTCAAAAGATAATTGGGGAAGCGTGGCCCCCTTAAAATAGAGTCAACCTTAATGACGGGAGGGGAGTAAAGACCATGGGACTTCTATTTGTTGATATGGCACTACTCAAAATGAGAAGAAACACAGTGTCTGCAACAATGGGCTCAAATATAAAAAAAGATCGTGTGCATGGAACAGTGTCAGGTAGTGTTTTGTCCTGCTGTACATAGGGTCGCTATGAGTCAGATCCTACTCAGCAGCACCCAACAACAATCACATCACCAGGAAATTAGGTGCCTCAAGAATAGTAAACTGCCTTGGGTCATGATGCCACCAGCTAGCAGATGCAGATTCCATATGGGCTGCAAAATCAGATTAAATCCAGTTGTATTTTGAGAGCTTATGATTCTACAAGTATTCTTCCTATAAGCAAAACACAAGGAAATTTAAATTCAATTTTTGGGAAGAGAAAAATTTAATATATTTTATCTTATTATTCATTTCGCTAAATTACAAAGTCAACAGCTCCAAATATAACCTGCTACAAAGCTTTCTGTAAGAAATATCTCTATAAGAAAATACATCTCATTAACATTTCCTGTAAATAAATTACTTCAAATAATAATTTTTGAAAAGGTGAACATAAGGGAAATAACATGGGAACCAGATTGTGAATGTAATTGCTATCTAAGAAATGTTTGACTGAAATCTTCCATTTTCATGTCACCATATCATATAACCTGTTTGCAGAATCTTTGGCTCTTGGATAAATTAGCTTAAAATTTTTGTTTTTGCAGACATATGCAGAAAACATAAATCCTAATCATCCTAGTGAATGTGTGTGGGAAGCTGAAATCTCTAATGGATGTACAGACTTAGATTCAGTTTCTATGGGGAGAACTTGGATTTGAGATTGAAGTTGAGGTTTAAGTAAAAGAAAGGAGTGATATGCAGTCTACAAAAGTTTAAAGTAATAACAATAATTCCTTTTATCCTCTAGACATAATATTCAGAACTGAGTTAAGTCAAAAAGCAATAGAGTGGTTTCCAAGAATTTAGAACCTACAATTTAGAATCTAGAAATACAGATGAGCAATATGTAGATTTTACAAGTTATTACATTTTTAAACCTCAACGACTGCAAAAAAAAAAAAACCCAGAAACTATATCTTTGGCAATAAAATAGCTGCTGCAGAGAGAGGTTAGTGCAGAAAAATCAGACGGTACCATCATTCAGTTTAGGAGCTTAAGAAGGGTAAGGAGACCTCCTACAGCACCTACATCTACCTTGAAAGTCCATCTTGTGAGTCGTCCATGTATTAAGATTATCTTATAAACTCAAAAATATAGCATAATTATTTGGAGGACAGGAAGGGCAAGTGGCCTCACACTGAACTCATAAGTAAATATCATGACAGCAAATTCAATGGACAACTTCCACTTCGGTTGGGAGCCTCTGGTTTCAAAGATGAAAAGCCAACAGGTGCTTCCAATATATGCTCTTAGTTTTGCCAAAACTTGGACAATTGACAAAGTTTGCTCCATTTCCTTGCTGTAGAGTACAGGTATCACTCAGGCCTCTATAATCTGCTTCACTCTACCCTACTGCAGAGTATGTAAAAAATACATGTATTTACCAGACTAATTCTATCAAAAGGTAGAATACATGAAAGCTCTTAAAAATAACATCTCTCTGTTCGTTTTGTTTCCTGTGTATTTGGGACATCTTTAAGTTTTTGTAATCTCTAAAAATTCTCTCCTATGTATGTGATAACATACATAGTCTCAATGGGTACATTTTAGAAAACAAAATGTATTCAAGATAGAGGTCACATATAATTGAGAGGGGTGTAATGTCATTTCTTCAGAATCAAAGATCTGTTTTTATATTATATCAATTCTCAATAATGACAGGTGAAATTAAATTTTTGAAAGAAATGTTAATAATTAGTTTGAGGAAAAGCATTTTTTCTAAAGACTTTATAAAAGACCTGCCATTACCTTGAGATGATTTGGAAAATATTGACTGCTCTTTTTTTCTTGTCTACAAAGGTCTTTAATTGAGCAGTCAAAGTAGAATTCCTAATTAGAAGGTGATTCTGTGTTGCAAATTAACTGTGCTCTACATTTTCCTTTCCTGTTTCTCAACCATCTTTATGTTTTAGAGATTACCTGATGTCAGGATATACTGGAAGTACTTTGTTAAACTATAACTTTGAATAAAAATATGGCTTTTAGATTATTTTCATAGGCAAGCATCAATTTGAAGGAAATCTCTCCTTCAGTACAACTGAAACTCTTGGAAATTCCCATGGTATTTGTCAGTAACTTCCACTGTGTGCTCTTCTTTTAATAATAGCATTTTCACAAATGTATACATTATTTACATAAACAAGTTGCATAATGGAAACACTCTGGTTGTGCTGTGTTTGTCACCCATTCTAACCCATTCACTTCTCCTTTTCACTCTCTTTCTGTCATCTCTGTTCTCCCCATGTTCCTCATTTGAGCCATGCTTCTGGATGCCAACCCTTATTTTCCACCATGCCATAATGCATTAAATACACAAATTCACAGTCTGCTAGTGATGATGTTCCCCAGTGGTGATCAGATTTTCTGACACACGTGGAGTCTGGCTTTGGAAGAGTAGGTGGCATCTTTCCAAACTTTGCAAGACAGGCCCTTTGCACAGTCACACCGCTGGAAAATTTCCAACCCATGAGAGCCCTTCTTGCGCTGTTTGGTACAGACTTCCCCCTGATGGAGCACTGGTTTGCAGATTTTGGTCCAGAAGTGGCGAGCACAGCAAAACCCTTCAATGCAGTCTGAAGATCGCAGGCATGGGTCTCCTTCGTGCCCTGTGAAGAAGCAAAAGGTATTGCCATAACATTTCAGAAAAAAAATTATACTTTGCAATCAGAAGTACAAAAAAAACCTTTCATTTGTATGTCTTTCATGATGTTAACCATGAATACCGAAAGTCTTTCATCCATACCAGTTGCCTCTCTCTTTAGTCACTTAAATCCATTATTGTGTGCTTGCATTATTTGCCATCTGAATGTCAAGTTTAATGAACAGCCAAGACTGTGCTTCATCTTCTCTTTACTTCTTCATGGTCTACTTTTAGATATTTTCCTGATCATCACCTTTTTTTCTACTAGGAAAATGAAAAAATAAGGAGATTGATTTCCAACTAATTAATTTCTTGGCAGGTCAAAACACACCTCTGGTTCAAAGAGAAAGCTGAAATTCCCAGGGACTGTTATGACCAAATATCAGTGAGAGTCCAACCAGGAAAGCAGAAACTCTGAGTATATTCAAAACAGAAACTATTAAATGCACAGAAATGGTCATAGAGGTAGTGGTTGAGTAAGAATTATCAGAGAATGGTGAACAGCCATAGGAAGTGACTACATATTGAGTCTGCATGAACCAAAGGAGTGTATGATGTCAGCACACAGAGGCTGGATTTGCCAGCCAAGATTGGAATCCTAACAAGCCTATATGGCAGGAGCCAAAGCTGCCAGGAGACACCCCTGCCAGAAACACTACCTGAGGCAGTGGAAGTAGGAGAATATGTTGGTTAAACCCAGCCAAGTGTATCTGGCAGGGAGCTGATAAAATGTAATCTCTATGGAGCTGTGAAGCAGAAAGGAGGAAAGATAGGGTAGTCAACCTATCAGAGGGCAAACAGTTTCAGAGACAAGCAAGAATTCATTGTAAGTATATATGGAGATACAAATGTGAGTTTTTTATCCAAAATAAAGGAAAATAAAAATAGGAAGTCAGCCAATCCACCTCACACATCCTCACTGGGTTCATGTGTATTGTGTGTAAGGTAGGGACTGGCAAACTTTTCTGTAAAGTGCCAGACTGTAAATACATTATGGTCCTGAGGACAAATGATCTGTGTTATAGCTCCTTAGTTCTGCTTGTGTATTGCAAAAGCAGACACAGATAAGGCCTAAATGGATAGGCAAGTCTATGTTTCAATAAAACGTTATTATAAGGACTGGTGGTCAGCCTGATTGGCCTCAAGGGCCACTGTATTCCAACCCTTGGTCTAAAGGGTTGTCCGGTATCCTAGATGTAACTAGTTCCACTGTGAGATTTGGCCACAGCTCACTAGCTATCCAATATAAGAATTTTTTTCTATTTTCTTTCAGAAAGTTACATATATAATTAGATAAACATAATTATTAAATTTTGACATAGATATCCATTGAAATTTAAAAAAAAATACTCATGTAATGACAAATGCACATAAATTTGATGTAATAGAAATAGACATGGGAAAGGAGTCCAGGACTTCAGTAAGTACAGAAAAAAGACAACTGCAGAGGAATTTGTCAATGTCTTTAGCACTCTCCATGTGACCATTCATAGTCTAGGCTGGAAAAATGGGTCAGATATTCTCTAGGATACTGACTCTGCAGAAGTGAAAATGTGGGAAAATAGTTTTGTGGTCAAACAAGTTATAGAAATACAATGTTTAAAAAGGTAGCCAGATTTTCCCATTGCTGGGCTTCTCAGAACCTTCAGTATATCTATGTTAATTGTAAATATCCAACAATGGGGAGAAAAATATTACAAAACTCTTTTGAACACAGAGCCCTTTTGTTCATGTAATATTTTGAAGGAAGAGTACTTCACAGATTCACTTGGACAAAGCCTCTTTTAAAAATGAAGGTGGGTCGTGCTTTCAAATTTTACTATTAGGGATTAGATTTCAATAATTTCATGCTTTTTAAGTTTGTTGTTAGTGATTAGGTTTCCGAAATATTTTGATACAAAGATGGGGACTCTATAGCCATACATAATCCCATGACAAACCAATTAGTTTTCATAGCCTGGTTTATGAACAATATTCATCTGGTTGTTTAGTAAAATAAAATTTCTGAATCTGTGAAGGTGAGAAAATGATCCACAAACTTAGCAACTTAATTATATGGAAGCAAAGATTTTCCCATGTGCCTTTCAGAATACTTTATTCCTCAATATGTATGTAACATATATGTTTGTATAAAAGGCTTCTAAATTTTATGTGAAAAGAAAGTACTGTATAGGAAATGATATGATTGGTGAGCATACTGAAATTCTCATAATGTATATTTTTAACAATTAAAGATTTCTAAGAAAGCTCCAGCATCCTCAAAAATGATTTGATAAATCTTGCCATTAAAATACCTTCTTTGTATTTGTTTCTAAAACCAATAAACTTCATTGTCTATGTTTTTCTTTTGCTTGTTTATAAAATAAGAAAAAATTACCATAGAAGTATAAGTAGCCCTACCTTTTATATGTGACATCTTGGTATGTGGTCTTCCTAGATTCTGCCATCCCAAGTCATGGTTTGAATAATGACCATGGTTTCGATCTCTGTGCTGAGTGCCATCCAGAGCTGGGATGTGAGGGGTTAGGATACTCTCAGTGACTGGGATGCAAATGCCTGGAAGTGATGAGAGAAACAGTTAAACTAGTTCAATCCCATAAATTCTGGTGCTTATCCTGACATGAGATATGAAGCCATTTATATGCCTGTCTCTTTAATTATGTATTGTCTATTCATCTTTCTATCCATTCATTCAATTTATTTATTGACATTGTTGTTTTGTTGTTCCCATTGTTGTTGTTGTTGTTGTTGTTGTTGTTAGGTGCCATCAAGTCAGGTCAGACTCATAATGATCCTATGTACAACAGAATGAAACACTACCCAACACTGTGCCATGCACATGATCTTTTTAGGTTTGAGCCTATTGTTGAAGCCACTCTGTTTCTTCTCATTTTGAGTTGTGCCACATGAGCAAATGGAGATCTCAGGCACTCTACTCCATTTCCATCATTAAGGTCAACTCTACTTTGAGGAAGCAACTTTCCCCAAGTTTTCTTTTAAGTACCATCCAACCTGGGTGGCTCATTTTCCAGCACTATATTTGACAGTGATTCTCTGCTATTCATAGGTTTTTCAATGGGTAATTGTTTCAAGAGAGGGCTTCTGGGTCCTTCTCACTAGTCACTCTTAAGTCTGGAAGCTCAGCTGAATCTTTTCCACTGCTGGTGTCTGAAATACTGGTGGCATAACTTTCAGCAACATGCAAGCTCCCACAGCATGACAATCTGATAAATACATGTCATTGTTGATAGATACATGGGATTTATTAACATTGAGTACAGCGTGTTAGCATATTTTAGCTCTGCAGCCAGGCTTCCTTGATCTGAATCTTGTCACTTTCAACATTAAGTGAGCTTGGGCAAAAACAAACAAACAAATAAAAACAATTAATTTCACTGAATTATTATAAATCTATGTGAAGTGCTTAAAATAATGACATAGTAAAGAATTAATGTAAGCTATTGTGTTTTAACCTGCAGCCGTACCACCCTGGCATCCTGTCCTGTCAGATCTTGGAAGCTAAGCAAGATAGGGCGTGGTTAATACTTGGATGGGAGACCTTCTGGAAACTCCAGGTGCTGTAAACATGGGAGAAGGACCTGTCAGCCCACTCCCAAGAAACAGTCAACTATTTGAAACCCTATGAATAACAGAAAGTTACAAACAATAACACCGGGCATGACTCAATGTTGGGCAGTGTTTCATCTATGATATATAGGGTCATTATGAGTCAGACCTGACTCAATAGCACCTAACATCAACAATTGTGTTTTAAAATCATCTGACTGAATATCCATCCACAGGATCTAGGGTTTGTTATTGTTGTCATTGAACTAAAGTTCAAAACTGTTATAAAACTGAAGAAAGATTCACAAGTGCATTACTAAGTCACAGCAGGTTCCTTTCTTTGGCTCTTTTGCATGTAATCACTTATGTATTTAGCAGAATAGAATATTTAGCAATTCTACACAACTCTTGAACTTTGCAATATCCTATATCAACATAGAGCATAAAATACAGAAGATTGCTCAGAGCCTAGGAAAACTAAGATTTAGGGGGTAATCCATGTAACTGCCATCAATTTTGTTGAAACATCTCTGCTGGTATTCCACCAATTCCTAGAGCCTTGTGCTTCACCAGTTTCTTCAAGGCAGCTTCCACTTCATCATTCAATACCATTGGTTCCTCTTCATATGGTCTCCTCTTGAAATGGTTGGTCATCTACCAACTCTTCTTTGTGTAATGACTCTGTGTATTCCTTCCATCTTCTTTTGATGTTTCCTGCATCATTTAACATTTTACCTGTAGACTCTTTCATTATTGCCATTTGAGGCTCCAATTTTTTTCTTTAATTCCTCAAGCCTGAGAAACACAAAGCATGTTCTTCTTTTTTGGTTTTCTGTCTCCAGCTCTTTGCACATGTCATTATAATATTTGTTTTTTGTCTTCTTGAGCTGCCTTTTGAAATCTTCTATTTAGTTCTTTGACTTCATCATGTCTTCCTATTACTTTATCTGCTGGACATTCAAGGGCAAGTTCCAGAGTCTCTTTTGACATATAATTTGTTCTTTTCTTTTTTTCCTATCTTTTTAATAACCTTTGCTTTAATCATGAATGATATCTTTGATGGTGTGCCACAACTTGTCTGGTCTTCTATTATTTGTGTCTAATGCACTAAACCTGGTCTTGAGGTGTTCTCTGAACTGAGGTGGGATATACTCAAGGTCATACCTAGGTTCTCATATACTTGTCTAGCTGCTGTATATAGGGTTGCTATGAGTCAGACTTGATTCAAGGGCACTAACAACAACAAGCATGTAACCTAATATTATTTAACCCATGATCTGATCTCTCCTGATGCTAAAGGGCACTAAAAAGAAAGGAGCCCGTGAGCACTTGGTGAGATCTCTTACCATTATTGCAGCGGGTACCAGGGCAACACATGCCATCCCTGTGGCAGCGCTTCTTTTTCCTCCGACACACCATGCAAGCTGAAGATCCTTGATGGGGACTGTGGCAATATCTCCCAACTTCACATTCCTTATCACTGCTACAAGGATAGGCCTGTTATCAAGTGGAACACACAAAAAGCAAAGGATGAGGTCATATTGTACTTATGAGACATTACTACAGCAAACCACAATGGAAACTAAGTTATGGGGTCTCCTCCTGAAAGGAAATTCACCAGTGTCATGTTCTTAATGTAGATCCTCCATAGTGACAGTTAACTGAGAACTTCATAAATACTGATTGTTGATGTAACAAAGATGAGGTTGTATCATGTATTTTCATTGATCCAACATTGGAATTAGGAGTTACAGGTTGTGTTGATTGGTGGAACCCTTAAGAGTGACAAGTGACTGGGGGGGTTGATAGAGTTGTAACTGTTGAGTTGCCACTAATTGAAGCCCACATGAAACAGTTATCCCCCTCACTCCATTTTTCATCTGCTAGTAGAGGATCAGGGAAGGTTTAGTGAAACAACAAACAGCTATACAAGAAGCTAAAACTTAGCTCCTGCCCCATTATGGAACAAATATTTTAAGAGTGACTCTTCACAACGTCTATCTGAGAAATGCATGGAGGACAAACACTTCCAGAATAGTTTGGCGATATCCTTCAGAACATACCACTTTATAGAGATTTATACATATAACATGTTATAAATATTTCACTCCAATTGTGTACTTCTTGCCACTTGGAAGTTTTTGGAGCATTGAAAATGTCCTTGTTTTCAAAGAAACCATGCCATACCACACATCAAACTTACTCATATTTTGGGGCAGGGAGACTTATTTGCAAGCCTTGTTTTAGTCTGCAGATTTTCAGAACAATATGTGATTTCTTAAATTAAAGAATATAAAGCACATTTTTAAAAAAGGCTCTGAATTTGTTTTTAAGTAAGCATAAATGGTATGAGTGTGAAACTACAGATAAAATTTTTCTGACCCTCAAATCATGTGATTTGTGTGTTCTCCATATGAAATTATATTTGATGGTCTGACTCTATAAGCATTTCTTACTCTTTGTCTCCTTTTCTCTCTCTTTCACTCTCCACTTCTTCCAATATCTTTTCTCCCTCTGCCCATTTCATGCATATGTGTGTACAATTCAGCCCCACATGTTTTCTATTTATGTCTGATCATCTTAAGTTAAAAAGAGGAAATAAAGATAAAGTTTATGTGTGACTGTGGAGGAAACAATATATTTTAGCATCATTACAATGTCTTGTTTACCCTTGAAAGAATTACACAGAAAAACCACTAACTTCAAGTTGAAAGTGATTTTTAAGGATTGCCAAGTGGCAACGCTCAATGCACCCATGGTAAATGGACCCAGATAAAGCTATAAGATGGATTTACAACGCATTGCTCCCCTCTGCATTTCCATCATTAGGCTTTAGAGGTTCTGAATGCAGCTGAATTCACAGTCATCCGCCATTTTTCAAGAACCTAAGACTGATGAAAACAAAACAAATGGCACTTCCTGCCCTACCACACTCTTTCCCCCAAGCACTTTACTCTCTTCATATTGAAACCCATTAATTTTAACTGAAATACAATTCACATGTTTCTGATTCATTTACATTTATTTCATCAAATTGTTTTGCAAGAAACATTTGATGTCTTACAAGTTGCTTTCCTCAAAAATAGGACATGTTCTTTCAACAGAAATAAACATGTGCCACCTAAAACATCATGTGCTATTTACAACTCAAACAACAAACCCACCAGTGATTCCAAGTATAGAATAGTAGTTGGTTGTATGTCTTAAAAATAGTCTAACTAGTAGGAAGCAAATTATGTGCAAATAGCAGCAGTTTGTTTATGTAGAAAATTGTGGAAGATGCATCCTCTTTTACCCATTCTCAGTTAATGGGAAATGGAAAACATTAAAATGGCAAAAAATTGATGCAGAAGATACTAGAAAAAGTGCCATGCACAATTGTCCTGTTTTGGAATGGGATCACAATAAATTCTCATAATTTACTTTTTTTAAAGATAGAAGCTCATTTGGTCTAAGACAAATTATTAAAGCATATGTAGTTTTATTATGTTCCAATATATATTTTAACTAGCTTGACATAGAAATGACACAGGCAAAGAAAGTATTTAGGAATTTTTTTAAATATGAAAAGCTATGAATATTGTGAACTTGTACTTGAAACTGAATCCCAGGACATAAATTTTGGAAATTAAAAGAGTAAATTTTAATAATTAAAAGTTAAATTAAATGGATTCTAGTATGCTTATGAAACTCTTGGCTCCAATAAGAAACCTTTATATGTGAATAAAACCAAGAATGGATGAAATAAATTGATTGAGGCAAGTTTGAAGGAAAGTGGTATTTGGAAGTGTGTTTTGCCTTCTAAAGTCAATGCTCTCCAGCACAGAATTTCTCAGCTATAAAGCTTTTTTTAAAAAAACATAACAATTATTAAGGAAATATAGAATAGTAGAATGTGAGAAAATGTGGATCTAATCCATTAATAGCAATTCTCATGTTTTCAGCATTAATACATAATTTTTCAAGAAAGGAATTTTAAACAAGACCTTCTTAATTCAAATATAAGGGCTCTGCAGCTTGTCATTATTTTTGTCTGTCTGTTTTGTTTCTTACATTAATTTCTTTAAAATCTCTGGGAATGGTATCACAGTAGGAGAGTACGCAAGGGAGAGACAGAGGGGCAGAGAGACAGGCATGTGGTGAATAGTAATTTCGGAAGGCCCTGAAGAAGTGACAACTTTGGCAATTATTAGACTGATGGTACTGATTACATACAGTAATAAAATTGCCATTGAGAAGCTTACATGTGGGAAGATCTTTATTTTCCATTTACTTTGGTCTCCAAAGGCTACCACTTGGTCCTATTTGATGACAGCTCTGTGGCAAACAAAAAGTGAGTTCAAATATCTTGGTCTGCATTTCCACTTAACAAAGTCTATAATATGCTTACCTGGTACTTGTTTTAGAAATATATAAAAATGGTGAGTTTTTCTTGTTGTTGTTTTGTTTGGTTTTTAAAAAATTTACTATGGGAATTATTAATAATGAATTTTTTACAACTCTTTGCTTACTTAGACTTTAGGTGAACAGACTAAATAACTATTTTTTTTTTTGTCTGAGGATCTGTGATAGTTTATGTGGAAGACTGAAAATCAAGTGAAGGAATTAAGGTGAGACATCTGTCTCTACTAAAAAGTTCCACAACTGATTCAGAAATTTGACTTCATGAATATCCAGGGATACTCAGCATCACAGAATCATTCATTATTCAGGCTCAGTCACATTTAGGAGAAAAATTAATCTGAGACAACTCATGATAGCAGATGATTGGCCATAAATTAATAGTGCATGAGAGTTATCCGGGATCATGCCAAAAAACAAAGACATTTGTCCAACCCCCCTTTGAGGCTAAAAATAGAGTGGTTTCCACAAATAACAGTGCTAGTGATCCTTATAATCATGACATGATCTAAAAAGAGTGAACACATTGTACACAGCTTGAAAACCAAGCCTATCATAAATTAACATTTCCTTTTAGTATAAGGGATTTCCTTTGAGTCCATTTCCTCCATGCTAGTTTGGAATCATTATTCACAATTTGAGCAATGAAATGAAGAGCAGTTAAGTAACTTGTAGAAATAAGCAGTATGTTCAATGGCAGAGAACTGAGGGATTTTGAGCCCTGCCCTGACTGTTGGACCTCCTTGTGATGTTCATTACTAGGAGGATATCACAGTGACGGCCTAATGCACACATTAGACAATGTGATTCACTGGTGACCTATGTGCTGAACTTAGAGATTAGAAAAATAAACTTGGCCACCTCTCTTTCCAATACCAACAGCATGTCCTGCTGCAGCTGTTAGAAAGACAAAATACTGGTGGGAAGCACTGACAAAGCTGTAAACAAGATTTTCTCATTTCATTTCTTGACAACAGTTTTATGTCCACTTAAACTCAATGTAAATCAAGGTTGTAAGTAAAAGCCTATTGTACAACTAATGATGATTAAGTAATATTCTAATGAGCAAATTAAAGTGAAACAGGGTTGCTCCTTCTTATTTGAACAAATTGAGTCTTTATTTCCCCCAGTTATTCTCAAACCTCCAGGGGAAAAGGGCCTATATATTCCAGGCTTACATTCATGATTGAGCTTATTCTTATTTTTTAATAACTGTCTATCTCTTAGAACACTGAAATTCAACAATGAAGTAATGGGATCCCTTAGGATAATGAAGTTAGGCAGTGTTTCAGGTATCCTCACAACATTGACCACTGAGTAGACCTCTGGCCACAACCAAAACATTAGTTAACTCCCAAGTTTTCAAAATACTGATATTGTTCCTACTTAATGATGAGGAGGAAAAAATAAAGAAAAAAGAAAAGAGAAACAGCACACACTGTTCATGTGGGATGGCCACCCATCCGGATTCTTGCAAGACCGTCCTAGTTTTGTTGTTGTTGTTTTAATCGGGACAGTCCTTTGTCCCTGCAAGCACTGTTTGTAATAATTTCGGAAGTTTTCTGGAGCCAGGAAAACGTCATCAGCTGGGCAGGCAGAAGAAAGCCTGCAGGGGATAACCCAGCTGTGGGAATGAAAAACACTCTAGTGGATACAGGGAAGGAATGGTGAAAGGCTAGAGATAGAAACATATCTGGGGTCTCTGGGAGCAGAGCACGAGGTTGGCAATTACATTTGGGAAACCAGATCAGACTAGCTTTTCCTAAATCCTTAGAGAAAAAATGAATTGCCCTTGTTATGATATTCTACACAACAGGCTTATATTTCCATGAATACATATAGTGCACTACTCTTAAGTTGGTCATTTCAAAATCAAACACTAAAATCACCACTGCAAGAGGTACAAAGACCTATAGCCTAATCTGGCTATGTACAGTTATACACTCTCTGCCAAAAGCCATGCAAGTGCATCCTTTCCTTTGTCTACAATTACCTCTAGAGTATAGGAGCATACTAGAAGCATCTTTGAGGCATTATGAACATCAGGCCAGGAAGTTTGAGCTATATTAAATTTGAGGGAAAAAGTTCAGATATTTCATGATGCATAGGATGTGCAGCTATTGGTTCATTAAGGCAACTGCTTGGGTATCCATTCAGCATTCAGTTAATATCAATTAAGCCTTTATTTATTGAATACCAACTACGATCCAGATACTTTTCACAGCTATTTCAGTGATAGACAAGTGTTTTGCCCATTACCCCTAAGGCAATTTTGAAAAAAAAAATAGGTACTCCCTTATACATTTGACATCCGTGTTGGTTAATTTTGTCAACTTAATTGCATTAAGAAACAACTAGGTGACTGTCGTTGTTGTTGTTGTTAGGTGCCAATGAGTTGGGTCAGACTCATAATGACCCTATGTACAACAGAACGAAACACTCCCAGGTACTTTGCCATGCCAGGCTCTATGTCAGTGCTTCTCTTCTATTCACAGGGTTTTCAATGGTTGATTGTTTTGAGATTATTTCAGGAGGGGACTGCTGGTCTTTCTTCCATTTTTGCAGTTCTGGGAATCAAACCCAGGGCATCAGAGAGTGCAGAGCAGCACTCTACCAATTGAGCTAAACCCTAGGGGATTAGTGAAGGACAATTCTGTGATGCTGTTTTCAAAGAGAATTAGATAATGAGGACTCTGATCTAATGAATGGATTAATTCATTAATGGATTTATAATATGACATTATTGGGAGGTGGGGAAAAGCAGGAAGTAGGACCTAGTTGGAGGAAGTAAGTCACTGGGCACATATCCCTGGAGGCTATAACTGTCCTGGCCTTTTCCTGTATGAACTTTTCTCTGCTTCCTGGCCACCATGAGGTGAACTGTTCTGTCCTGTCATGCCCTGTCCACCATTGTGCACAGACATCTCTGAAACCAAGAGCCAAAATAAATAATTCTTCCATCTAAGTTGTTCTCAGGTATTTTGGTCACAATGACAAAAGCCTGACTACTACAACATCTACATTTTTCAGTATGTGTTTAAGTTTGTTTTATTAATATGCTGCTATGGTTGGTAGGTACTCTTGCCAAGGTGGTATGGCTATAGACATTAATATGATACATAATGCTAAATTTTTTATAAGATAAAGTTCATAGTTATTTGATATGATTCAATAAAATAGCTTTTGGCTATATATTGATCAAGGCATACTGATTCTAAAATTAATCACAATATATTTACCTATAAGTATTTTGCCTTAAAAATTATACAGTATGGAATATATTCAATTAAATTTTGAAATATGCAAGTCATCATCACTATTTTTCATCTTGAACTTCAAACAGGAATAAAGCTTCACTTAAAAAATTAAGGATAAGACAAGGAAAGATAGTTTAAGACAAGTCATTAAGGATATCTTTGTTAACAACAAAATTCCAAATTTTATTTTTGTTTGTCATACAAAAAGTTTTTGTAAGGTTGGCTAATGCAGAATCTTAAGATTTTGAATGTTTGACCGTTTTTTGTTCTTTTTTCCACATGTAAAGTAGCAAGAGAATTATCACAAATGCAGCCATATTCCCGAACAACTTAAAGAAAAAAGAACCATGGAAGCCGAGGATCTGGAAATTGATTCCATTAAATTAGGCCATGACGTACAGCCCATAGAAAATCTTTCCGTATATTTTACACTTATTCATTTCAAAGAGAAGGTAGTTAGGAAATTGATTTTTGACATAAAAGTTCAAACCCAAGAGACTATCTCCTAACACTGCCTGATTATTAAGTAGGAATGATGGATTTCATCCAGTGGGCTATTAGCTTCTCTGATGTAGTCAGAAAGCCTCAATTAAATTCTAAGAAATAATAATTCTATGAAATAAAGTTATGGTCTGCTCTAACTTTTGTTGTTCCACCCTGATCTCTATATGTCATTAAGCAGAAAGGATATTCAGGTGAATTCTCTACTTTGAATACAGACTACATGCTCAACTGTGACACACCCATTACTGGTAGTGTGATCATGGAGGGAATGGGGAGAGCTTTTTCCTTATGGTCATAGTACCTAGAGAAGTCTAAGGGATGTGGCTTCTGACTCTAGATCTTTTTTTTTTCCCCATTCCTTCCTAACTTAAAATATATAGGACAAAACATTTCTACATTATGCTCAAAAAGCAGCATCCTAGATAAGGCTTCAAACCTTCAAAAAAAAATGTGTTGGTTTGTGGGTTCAATATGTTAAAATTTAGAGGGTAAGTGTTTGGTTCCAGTTTGGGTTTGGGTTTAAATCCTATGTGTAGATAGCAGAGCTTCAAAACAAACCTGTACCCTGAAACCACTCTGGTTCAAGCATTTTTTAAAATTGTTCTGAATCTGAACCTGAACCCGAACCCAGTGAAGAATTGGGTTAGGGTTCAGATTTTAATGTTCTTTCTTCTTCTTTAAAATCATAGCTATTTAAAAGTTGAAAACAAGCTACAACAACAAACGGCAGGGCATGGTGATACATGCCTATAATCACAGCAATAGGGAGGTAGAGGGCACCTCCATAATTTAGCAAGACCCTATCTCAAGATAAAAACTTAAAAGTGGGGCTAGGGGTGGAGCTCAGTGGTAGAGGGCAAGTAAAGTACACACAAGGCCCTGGGTTCAATTTCCAAGTACCACACATGAAAAAAAAATGAAAAATTTGAAAAAAAGTGAAAAAAATTATTTGTCTATCTACACATGTTGTTGTTGTTGTTGTTAGGTGCCGTCGAGTCGGTATCCAACTCATAGCGACCCTCTGTACAACAGGGGAAACACTATTGTCAGTGCTTCTCTGCTGTTCATAGGGTTTTCAATGGCAGATTGCTTTTTGGGAGGGGGTTGCCAGGTCCTTCTCCCAAGCCTACAGCTTCTGGTGTTCCCAGGCGGTCTCCCATCCAGGTACTAACCAGGCCGGACCCTGCTTAGCTTCTGAGATCTGACAGGATCAGATGCCACAGGGCTACCGCTGCAGGCTATCTACACATAGGACTAAAATTTTAAATGTGAACTTGAACCAAACGTGAACACTCTAAATTTTAACATATTGAACCTGTACCCAGATGTGAATCCAATTTTTAGAGAGTTTGACTCCCTGATTTCAGGACTTGGAGCAATGGTTGGAGTCCTTTATAATCCATATATAATTATGAAGTCCCTTGTAATTCTGTGACTGGTTGAGTATAATTATGTTAACTAAATAGAGGAAGAAACCACCCAAATTTAAAGTCTCTTCCAAATCTAGGAGTAACTGTCTATAATATAAAATTTTTGCACAATGGTGCAAGCCTCTGATCCCAGTGACTGTGGAGGCTGAAGCAGAGAGATCACAAATTTGAGGTCAGAGGCAGCCTGTACAACTTTAGAAAGATGCTGTTTCAAAAAAGAAGGGAAAAAAAGAAAAGAAAAGAAAAGAAGAAAAAAGAGAAAGAAAGAAAGAAAGAAAGAGAAAGAAAAGTAAAGAAAAGAAAACAGAAAACTTTTGAAAAGGGGCTGAGGTACAACTCAGAGGTAGAGCACTTGCATAGCCTTATGAATCTGACATCATAACCTGATGTCATGACCTTCAGAAACAACATGGTAGAACCAATTTTGGATGTATTCAATTTAAATTATGCCTCCAAAGAATTGATTTATTTTGTGCCTCTTAGCTAAGTTACTGAATCTCAGTTTATTTCTTGTTTAAATGGATATATAATTTCTAACTTTAGCAGTGTTTCCCTACTTCACCTATCATTAAAATTTCATGGAGTCTCTTTAAAAACTACTTATTAACAGACTCATCCCCTAGAGATTCTATTCTGTAAGACTGACTGGGGTCTAGGAATCTGTATTTTCATAAATTCTGTCCTGGTGAATGTACAATGAAGTAAAAGAGAGAAACATTGCTTTAAAGAAGTATTGCAAAGATTAATGTCTCTTGTGCATGGATCATACAAATAATACTATTGTTGTTGTTAGGTGCCATAGAGTCATGTCCAACTAATAGCAACCCTGTGTACAACAGAATGAAACTACCCAGCCCTGTGCTATGCCTGGCACTCTGTCAGTGCTTCTCTGCTATTTATAGGGTTTTTGATGGCTGATTGTTTCAGAAAGCATTCAATATTATCTCCAGATAGACATGGATCTAAGTGGGGGATTGATTCCCTGACAACAACTTGAGTCTAAGAGACTCACAGGCAACAACTATTTTCAGGAAGGCTTCTCCTCATTCCTAGTGCTTAGCCACTGGGACTAGGGGAGGCCTTGAGAATTTCTAAAGCTATGTGAAAAGTAAAATACACAAAGCAAACATACCAGCAGACTTTGGGAAGAACACACCGTGGACTTGGAGCTGTCAACACATCTATTGTGGCTAGATTGTTTCATACTCTCATGTGGTATACACCTGTGTCAAGTTGGCAGCACATAACTTTTGCAGTTTTTTTTGTATCTTATATCCTGTGGGTCTTTACAAAACAGATATTTCTCTTCCCCATACAGGGTATGATAAATAGAAGATGTGTGTTTTTCTTATTTTCTGTTCTTTGTAGAGCATTGGTTTTCCCTTTTACAATGAAAATTACATTTAAATTCAAAAGTTGCTAGCCAACTTGTTGCTCCCAACAGTTGTTTTCAACCAGTTATTTTCAAATTGCTTGTTATAAAAGACATTTATGATTATAGAAAAAGCCAAGATTGGTAAATATTTCTGTACCCAAAATGTAAATACTTCTGAGTTTTAAATATTATATAAGTATAAATGAGCAAATTTTTATTTATAATGCTATGGATTTAGAAATGAAGATATGAGATACTTATGTATATATGTTTGTGTATAGATGTATGCATAATTATATGTACACATGTGCATCTGGCTGTGTATATAAACTTACCTAAAGTTATCTCAGGAAATACACTGAAGAAATATGTAATGATTTACCCATGAGAAAGTAACAGGCTAATTGAGAGCAGAAGAAAAGAAAGAGGAAACTTTCACTTACATGGAAACCTTTTAAAACACTTTATAATTTGCATGAGATGCATGCATCACCAACTAAAACTAATATAGTTTTTAAAAGAATTAATATTACAAGATTAAAAATAAAATTTCTTATTTCTTGCTAATTTGTGCCCTATGTGTTTGCATTAGGAATGTTTGGAAAAATTTGGGTGTCCTGGATCCAGGGTTTCCTGCAAGAGGTATCAAACACTCAGACTAAAGTCTCCTTATTAAAAATTCTCTGATTTGTTTCATAAATGTCACCCTGTTAGCAAAATAAAACTACCAATGAGACATTCAAGAAAAGATAGATAGATGGACAGATACACTTACATAAATATACAATGTATCCTTCCACTGATTACTTAACTATTGTTGTTGGTGGTGACTGAGCTAATGTTTATTATCTTGACTGACTTCACTTACTATAGAATATTCAAAGTATAACACTTCTCTAATCTTGTTTAATTCTCTTTCATTTCTCCCTGGAATTAAGCTAGACTAATGATTAAGTGGCCAATGGCCACATTTCCTTCTGATTTTGAGCAAACAGCTGATTGCAGCAGATAAAATTTGAAAGACTTTTTCTATGTTCTAGAAGATAGAGAAAAAAGCACAGCAAAATATAATCCTCAATATTCAGTCTCTAGTAAGAAAAACTTTCAATTTTTAAGAGCTATTTTAAGCCCTAAGTAAATGTTGCTTAAAAATTATAAAACATTCCCATTTAAGCTTGTTGCTGTTGTTAGGTGCTGTCCAGTCACTGTCCGACTCATAGTGACCCTCCATACAACAGGCGAAACAATATCGTTAGTGCTTCTCTGCTGTTCATAGGGTTTTCAATGTCTGATTGTATTGCCAGGTCCTTCTCCCAAGCCTACAGTATCTGGTGTTCCCAGGTGGTCTTCCATCCAAGTACTAACCAGGTCAGACTCTGCTTAGCTTCTGAGATCTGATGGGATTGGACACCACAGTGGTATGGCTGCAGGCAATTTGAGCTTAGAGGATATAAGTAAGAAGACAAGCACTATTTTGTCCCTGCAGGTGTGCCAGTGTGAAGAGGCAACAACTTGAGGGAAAGCTGGTCACAAATGATTGCACAGAAGGTTAAAGCAAGAGGTTTACTTGATAGCAATCAGCACACAGGTAGAGGTTTACTTGATAGCAATCACTGCACTCATTTTATTAACTAAGAAATTTCCTAATTTAACAACTAAGATAAGGAAGACTCTTATGAGAAGTAAGTTTGTGAAGAGTATTGGAGTAGAATTATTACATATCTACCAGAGATGTATGGGAGAAGGATATGGCAGTCCACTCCCAAAGCAATCCCGAAACCATCAGCCATTGAAAACCCTATAAGAATTACTATGAGTTAGACCTGAATGGAGGGCACCTAACAGCAACCACCACTACCTGAGATATGGAAGGACATAGGTGCAAGTTATGTTGGCTACAGGGTGAATGACTTTAACTGCTGAGCTCTGAAGAAGCCACTTGTCTATTAGTGAGAGGAAGGAATGGAAGCTTTTTCATATCATCCACAATTTTACCATCCTTTTTCTTTCTCATTTTCTAGCCTGATTCCTGAATTTCTAGGTCTCCTAAGCCTGTATTGATAAAATCTATAAAACAAATAATGATCTGTGTCCCATGCCTGTGTTTTGTGTGCATTTATTTGAATGCTCAGTTGATAAGGCAGAGTTCACATAGAAATTTATGCAAAGAGCACTCCAAGTACATTTACACTGTCAATCTGATTGTTTCTGGATTCCAAAAGTCAGAACGATCTATGAAAAAGTTTGAACAAATCTGTGTCAAAATAACAATAGGGTAAAAGCGTCCTGTGGAAAAGTTGCTTGACTTCCTAACACATGAAATTTTACAATAACCAAGGCTACTCATTTATTTCAGACATTTTTTCAGTATGATCAAGTGGAAAAGTTTTAGACAGCAGAGTATTTTTATTTTTAGTTTCTGGTAATATCAATAATATGACCACATGTTATTTATTAAAATATTTTTCCAAAATAATAATTAATATCTCAGTACACACATGGACTTATTTCTCAGCCTCCTACCCCTATGAACCAATTTAAATTCTTAACTGTGTGGAAAGAGGAAAGAAAGGTCAGCACAGAAGGATAAGGCAATTTGTGTCTGAGGAACAACATGGTATAAAGACATTACTCATGGCTTATAATCAGTTTTTATCAAAATATTCTGTTTAAGTGCTTTGCTAGAGGATTGGAGAAAGCTATTATGAGCCAGATGATAGATACATTGGTCTGTGTGACCCTAGTGTTCACATATGAGCCTCAGAAATGTGGTACATTTTGTGATGACATCATCAATGTGTTAGTAATCCTAAAGAGAATATATTGAAGAGGTTGGTGGCCCACTCCACCCACATCTCAGTCCATCTGCTTTGGTGTGGTGACCAGCACATTCTCAAGAGCCTGAGAGAGGTCAGATTTATTAGCAGATGAAAAAAATGCAATCATGTTTCTGGATTCAAGTCCCTTTTCCTTCATCCCATTGGTTCTTCCTGCCTGTGCAGAGTATGTGCCTCTGTATTTCTGCTGCTTTTGTAGGTCTCTGCTCATTATTAAGGATCCCCACATGTACTGGTATTAGACTTTTATTTTTTTGACACGTCCGTGTCTGGCATCACATTCCAGCAGCCTTTGCAGCAAATATGGGGATTTAAAATGTGAGCGGGGGAGGAAGAATAGGAAAAAGAAGTACAGTGCAGTTAAGAAAGCAAGGCTCCAAGTCAGAGGGTGGGATAGATATGTCCTGATTCAACACAGCCTGAGTTCTATTTTGGTTAACAGGAAGTCTAGGCAAACAAAGGGAACAAAATTCATTAGCCAAATGGTTATAGTTTTTAGATAACTTTGCGAGGATCAGTCTATAATCTTATATTTTAAAAAATCTTTTTCCTCATATAAAACACTGAAGTCCATATATAACTATGTTCAGAATGCTGCATAAATCCTGTCCAGTTTTTTGTTTGTTTATTTTAACCAAAGAAGGAGGTGATGCAACAGATAACATTATCAGAAAGTACCTCTGTTCTTGCTATGGCCTATGAGCCCTGTGTTTTCTACATACCTCTCCAGCTTTTGTATTATATAGCACTCCAGTGAACAGGGCACATCCTTTAGTGAGCCACACTCCTTCCTGGCAATGCACTTGCAAACATTTCCTCTCTGCCTTCCTCCATCTACTTCATCATCAGAATATGTCCAATACATCTTTCAGAGATTGTATCAACTGACTTCACTTTTGAGAAACCTTCAGAGTTGGCTCCACAACCCCAGCTGAGTTGGATGTCCCACTCCATTTATGCCCCGGTGATGCCCCATGCTTATCTCTACTAGGATACATATCATACCTTGTTAAATTCTTCATCTGCCTTCTCTTAATGCACTTTGTATAAGGAAATCATCTTTCATATCTGAATTCCTGTGAATACATAATACTGGGAATAATTTACTATTCCACAGTTCCCTTACTCGTGCATTAATGAATGACATTTTGTTGTAATAATGATTGAAAATTCATAGTATTGAATTGACAAAAATGCATAAGAACTAACCAGGAAGTGGTAAAAAGAAAAAATTTAAAATTAAAAAGTTATTTTGTAGATATTTTGAAGCTGATTTTTAAAAATCAGCTAAATCCCATTGGTGTGGAGGGAGAGGAAGTAGGAGGAGGGTCATGAACGGGTAAGGGGAAAGATAATGTGAGTAATGTACAATGAAATGCATGTATGGAAATGTCATAATGAGACCCATTAACTTGTACATTAAAAATTACTAGTAAGAAAAAAGTTTAAAAATGATCAAATAAGTTCTACATACCCACCTGTAACCTACAACTATAAAGTGAAGGGCATCATGTGTATTTAAGAAGAAAGATGACAGACACAATGGAACACACCTGTAATCCCAATAACCCCAGAAGCTGAGACAGGAGGATCATGAGTTTGGGCCCAGAGGCAGCCTGCATATCTTAGACCCTGTCACAAGATAAAAAACAACAACAACAAAAAAGTGGGAGTATAGCTCAATGGAAGATCATTTGCCTAGCATGTGACAGTCTCAATCCCCCAGTACTGCTGAAGAAGGAGGAAGAAGAAGACTGAGAGGAGGAGGAGGAGCAGGAGGAGGAGAATGAGGAGGAGCAGGATCAGGAGAAAGGAAATGGCCGGGTGAGTCACTTTCTGGCCAACAACTTGGCTGCAAGTGTTTCACGTAGAGCCATCAGATTCACATTTTCAAGTGCTATTGTCAGTTCTTTATCTTACATTCCCCTGAAGATCCTATTTTTCGTGTATAAACATCCAAAGTGAAAAGTAAGCTCTTTCATTTCTAAGTGATATAGAAGATCCCTGCCATAGAAATAGTGATCCCCTGATAGTCATCCAGAGCAGTAACTCTCTTTTCTTTCTTTCCTAGTTCTTCTCTGGAAATTGTTTAAATCTGTTGGCAGGTGGGCACCATGACACTAAGGATCAGTCAGACAGAGCTGGTGACACTCTCCTCCTAAATACTTCCATCTAACTTGTCTTTGCTTTGTCTTTAAACATTGTTCTTGCTGGTGGATCGTATATGATACATATATGATAGTGCTCCTAGTTAACCTTCCCCATTATGAAGTATTGTTTCAAAGAAGCCAGAGAGTAACTCATAATAGCTTCCTTTAACCATTTTGGTGGTCATGGACTTAAAACATCTCAGTGGTTCTAAAGGACCCAATTTATTCATACACCTTAGTCACAGCAATATAGTAACCAGCACATAATAAAAGGACAAGTTCTCAATACTTACTTCATGGAATGCACCACCAAAGCATTATCTGACATATAAATTCTTTATGATCCTAAACAAATTGAGTTAGACAAGGTTCTTATAAACCACATTGAATTAGTTAAATCTAATTTGTATGTTAATTTCCATCAAAAATGTGGATAATCCTTCTAAGTTTTGAATAAAATTCATTTAAAATGTCATATACAATTTTTCTATGCATCTATCCAACTCTTGGCCTGCAGCCATACCACTGTGGCATCCCATCCTGTCGGATCTCCGAAGCTAAGCAGAGTCAGGCCTGGTTAGTACTTGGATGGGAGACCACCTGGGAACACCAGAGGCTGTAGGCTTGGAGGAAGGACCTGGCAATCCACTCCCAAAAAACAATCAGACATTGAAAACCCTATGAATAGCAGAGAAGCACTGACAATACTGTTTTGTCTGTTGTATGTAGGGTCCCTATGAGTCAGACACCCACTCAATGGTATCTAATAACAACATCATCAAATACTCATAAGTATGCCAACTTTTATTAGAATTTTAGAAAAAAAAACATATATTTTACTGGTCCTGCTTCTAGGTTTAAGAATTTACAGAAATTTTCCAAAAGACTTTTTCACCCTAATCTAGGTTCATATGTGTTATCTGCAGAAAAAGGATATGAGCCTATTTTCTGGGCAAAGAGGCAAGAAATAAGAGCTCTACCTCCTAGGCTGAATTTCCTAGCTCTACCTCCTAGGCTGAACATGGAACTGACCATGTTTCCTACATGGTTGGAGTCTGGACAGGGAGGTTGCTGTGCATTTGAAAAGGTTAAGCCTGTATATGACTCCTGTGTTGAACAGAATAAAGACACAAGTGATTGGATTCCATTGTTCCATAAGAAAAGGCAAGACATAGCCACACCTGGGCACAGCAAGTATCATACAGGATGGATTGCATTCTGATTATAACATTTCCTGGGTTTAAGTGAGATCACCTGAACTTTATTCACCCAAACACATCAAGTTGTTTCCACATTAAGATTAGATGAAGTGATTTTTATTAAAAAAAAAAAAACCTCAGCACTAGCCAGGCCCCTGTCTGAAGACAGATCAAAAGCATAACAATCTGCTCATGCACTGCTGTTCATCTGCTCTCCTGGAGAACAGCACTCTCTAATTCATGCTGATAAAATGCTGCTTGGGATTTTAAGTAAGATGGTTTGAAAAGCCACAAATGGGCCCTGGAAATAAGACTGCTCATCCTACAGGAATAGGAACTGAGCTATACTTTTATAAGTGGCACACTGAAATCTATTTCCAACTTGCAAATGATGCTTCCAAGAAATAGAGCATGACTCTCACGCACAGAGATATTAATAAAAAATCAGCAAGTTTGCTAAAAAGTTTAGTCCTGCCTTCTGTAGAACCTTCCAATATGAAATCAGGAATTTTTCAAACACAATTTCACAGGATGAATCAATTAGAGAAATAATGAGCCAGTTACTGGTTATATAATAATAATTAATATTTAACAACCACTGTACATAGACCTCTTTGTCTTCAGAGTGGTGAACTTCTTAAGCATTAACAAATAAACTCTGTCACAAACTGCCAACTCAGGTTTGAAGAGCACTAAGAACTTTATCATTCCTGTGCCCCATCCTATCATGTCTGCAGTGGGATCCTTCCAAGGTTAGATAAACATGCCTGGAAGTACACAGATGGGAAAACAGCACAGCCACATCTCAATGTCTGGCTGTTTCACAGCTGAGTCTTCAACCAATACCCAATCAAAGGCAAAAACATGTTTCTAGTGATAGAGCAGTATGGTTTTCATTGAGGACAAGTTTAGCTGAAAATAATACAGAAATTGTCTGGGAATTTGGGTGCATAACCTGGGTGTGGTAAGGATGAGCTTTTCACATTTCTCACTAGAGTTCAATTACTCTGCCCATAAGCTCAGCCCAACCATGGACCCTGAAATGCACCATCTCGCCAGCCAAAAAGACTCCTCCTGCTAACAGATGCCACAGTTGCTGGAGCTCCACTACAGACTCACATAGTTCCATGAGACCCTGAAAATACCAGGCTCCTGGAAATGATAGATATTTTGCAGCTGTGCCTTTTACAGAACGATTTCACAATTTGCCTTGGTATTTTTTGTGTCACTTTACAGATGAAGACAGACCAACCACTGGTCTTTATTATAAATTACAAATTTTATGTTAACCACTTTTCCTTGATGATTTCCAAACTTGTAGAAATTCAAAAATTCCCTTGCTGGATATCTCATGGTATGAAGGAATTATTATCAATTCTTCATTTTGATAGTAGTCTTTCAACTATCTTTTCTTTTCTTTTTCTTTCTTCTCTTTTGTCTTTTCTTTTTTCAGTAATTGGGGTTGAACCCAGGGCTTCGCACTTGCATGCTTTGCAAGTGCTGTAACATGGAGCTGCACCCCTATCCTATTTTTTTATTTTTTGAGACAGGGTCTCCCTAAATTATGCAGACTGCCTCTGGTCTCCAACTCGCAATCCTCCTGCCCCTGCCACCCGAGTAGCTGGGATTACAGGCATGTGCCACCGTGCCTGGCTGTCTTCAGCTATCTTTTAAGAATTCTTTTCTTTTAAAGAAATAACTAAAACATTCATGGGTAGAATAATATGATGCCTAGGATTTATGATAAAATATTTCTGGGGAAGCAAGGATGAATTGGAAATGGGGATGAAATAATGTTACCCATGAGCTGAAAATTGTTGAACCTGCAGGATGAATATGGAGAGGTTTGTACATATTATTCCTTCTACTTTTTTATCTGTTTGAAATTTTTGTTAAACAACAACAACAAAAAAAGCAAAAGAATTTTTGCAACATAGACAGAACTTCGCAATTAACCTCCAAGGAGCAGCCATCTCCAGGCATAACCTTGTATCACATGTTTCTACACATAGGTGCAGGCAGGATCCTGAGAACATGCAGTTGAAATTCTGTCCCAGTCACATCTTCTATTTGGAGAGTCTGGAAAGGCAATTTGGGGTGGCTAGGAGGCTGCATCATACTGAAAAGACCTCTGAGATTATAAGAAACTTCTGAGCTTCCACAAGCCAGTACTCACAATCCACTGCACAGAGGTAGCCATGAGCCAGCTAGGTTTAAAAATTGATGCTCTAGCCTGTCAAATCCCTAAAGAACAAATTATCTCTGGACCTAGGAGAAAAACATATTTCTAACCATCAGGATCCATTGACTATTTCCAGGTCTAAGGTATCCTTCTTGGCAGAAGGGAAAGACATTTTCAGACATGGTCACTGCCCTGGAGAGACCAAAGACAGTTTCAGACATGGTCACTGCCCTGGAGAGACCCAGAAAATACAAGGCAGTACTAAGATATTGCTTCTGTGGGTAGTCACAACCCAAGTGGTGACAAGACACCCTCAACCCATCTTTCCCTGGAACACACAGGAAGCAGGCAAACAAGGGGAGCAGAAGGGAAGAATCAATATGATCAGCCTGAATGAAAATTCTCTTGGTACATGGAATGTCTTGACTTCCTAAGTTTATGTTTTGGTTGTGGAATAATGGGGGTGTACATGAGGGGGGTCTGCATCTGTACCACTGTGACATATGATCCCGTCAGATCTCGGAAGCTAAGCAGGGTCAGGCCTGCTTAATCCTTGGATGGGAGACCACCTGGGAACACCAGGTGCTATAGGCCTGGGAGAAGGACCTGGCAAGCCACTCCCAAAAAATAATCAGCCATTGAAAATCCTATGAATAGTAGAGAAGAACTGACAGTAGTGCTTCACCTGTTGCACATAGAGTTGCTATGAGTTGAACACCAACTCTATGGCACCTAACAACAACAACTTCCAAATACATGGCTGTGAAGCACACTGTATACTTTACATTATGGGGTGAGCTTTATACATTGGTTAATCCTTAACCACACTGATTTCATGCCAGTGCCCTAGTCTAAGTGCCCTGAAATCTTCAGCATACTAATTATACTGCCCAGAACATCACCTCCTCTCTTAGACTACATATTGTGTAAGTTGATGCCAATGTTTTAGCATCAACTCAAACTCATCTTGTCTCTGCCCCATTTGTATACATATGTACCAATGAACCTGTAAAATAGCCAACATCAGTTCCAACATCTGCCCACCAGATCTGTGCATGCGCTCCTGGCCACTGAACTTGAGGTTAGCTGAGGTGGAGCATTTCAGGAGAGTCAGCAGTGGGGCTGACACTAAAGTGCTGGGATCCTTTAATCTTTCTTCCTTTGATGTCAGAGATTTCCTTCTTTCGGCAGTAGCACTGAGAGTAAATGCAACACCAGGAAACCATTTACCAGTAAAGGGTATGTGTTGGAAACACCTGCAGCACCGCTCTTATAGGTGACTTGAATTACTCACATATTTCTAGATCTCTGCTCTGTGGGTGGGTGGCAATTTTAACTTTTTTTCTTTTTTGTCCTTATAGCTTGGGTAAAAGATGATGGCTCTGGTCACATTACTATGACTCCTATTCTCTTCTTATACATCAAATAAAGGCACAAACCATAAGAGGGAACAAAACCTCTGTAGCTTTTGTGTATATAAACACAGTTGCTTGAAAATTTGTAGAATCTTTGTAAAAATGGTTTGTGGATTCAAAAAAGCCAGATAAGGTTTTGTGGTCAAAGTCACTATGTACATGGAGGCAGAATTTGGAGTTCAAGTTCTCACTGATACCCATTAACATGTGGACTTACCCATATCACTTAACATTTGTGGGCTTCTGGTTTCTTAGACAAGGAGGATCAGCTTTAAAAAATGTTAGCTTTAGGTTTTTAGCAAACTAACTCTTACTATTGATGAGAACACTGTCGTGTTGCCAGGGGCTACTTGTCATTAGTCTGCTTTTCTTTTGCATTGCAGAACTAGAATAAATTGATATCAATCCAGACTACTTAGCTATGAAGAAACTCACTACTAGCCCCTGTTTATAGTTAAGCTAAATTCAAAGGGCTATCGGTTGGCTGTATCATTCTCTATTCTTCCTAGAGGAATTATCTTTATGGGCAATCATTTCCCCTCAGCTTCTAGCACATCTTATCTTGAGTCTTCCACATGCTCTCACCTTTTGAACATAGTGATTCTCAATAGCTCTGGCCTCAGACTTCTTTCCCTGTAAATCCTTTTACTCCAGAATTCTATCCACTTCTATGGCTGCGATTACCTTGTGCAGATGGCATTCTAAACAAGAATGACTAAACCTTGTCCCTTGAAACTTGAGATATTTCCCATTCGCTGCCTAGTGTCTTCTGGATCTCTTCTGTAACTCCAAATGCTGCATTCTTATACCTGCAGTCATTAACATTCAGTCAAAACCACCTGTGCTTCATGACTTTCTGGCTTTTTCCTAAATATTGTCCACAAAGGAAAATTAGGAGGATTTGAAAGGTTTAAAAAAAGACCTACTGAGCTAGTAACCAGGGGAGTGAGGGTGAGATTAAAGGGGAGGGAAAGGAAACTGCAGGCAGGGCATTCTTAATGATAAAATTAAACATGTTAAGCTCTAAAATTTTATTTTTTCAGGCAAACATGAAAAAATATTAAATGTTCTTAGTTTTAATTAGTAGGAATCAAATTCATTCTTTTAAATTTTAGAGATTTAAATTTGTCTCTAAAAATATGGCTCTTAAGAAAAATGCATAACTTAGTAAGTCCCTGTCTCAAAACAAAAAGCAAAAAAACAAAAAACAATGGGCTGCGGGTGCAGCTCAGTGGTAGAGCACTTGCAAAACATGTGTGAGGCCCTGGATTCAATGGCCAGCATTGAAAAAAAAGCCATTAAACACAAACATATATTGAGACACAGCTGACTATTTGTGTGGCTTTTCTTAAATGACAATAAAACTAGGGAATTTGAGATTTAGATGTGACTCAGTGTCTTTGACATGTGGCTATCCAGTCTTGGCTCCAAAGAGGAAGTAATGACCTCAAGTGTCTGTCCATTCCATTTTGAAAGTGAATTGCTAAATTGCTCTTCTGTATATAAATTGAGAACCTAATTCTCTTTCAATTCCTATGTTGTTTTTCTGGTTCTTTCTAGAAGATCTATTCTAAGTAAGTCCCATATTCTTTATAGTTGAGAGATTTCATTTAACTGTGTGGAAGTTAAATCTTACGGGTTTATCTTAAACTACAAGAAAACCTCCATCGGGCGCACGTCTGTAATCCCAGCGACTCAGGAGGCAGAGGCAGGAGGATCCCAAGTTCGAGACCAGAGGCAGTCTCCATAAGGTAGCGAGACCCTGTCTCAAAAAGTGAAAAAATGAGCTGGGGATGCAGCTCAGTGGTCCAGCACTTGCAAAGCATGCAAGCTCGAGGCCCTGGGTTCAACCCCCAGTACCACCAAAAAAAAGAGAGAAAGAAAGAAAGAAAGAAAGAATGAATGAAAGAAAGAAAGAAAGAAAGAAAGAAAGAAAGAAAGAAAGAAAGAGAGGAAGGAAGGAAGGAAGGAAGGAAGGAAGGAAAGAAAAGGAAGCCTTCTCCTAGTTGTTGTCAGTTTCCTTATAGGAAAGGACTCACTTCTCTTTCAGTCATTCTGATATCACCTACAAAAAAGTGAGTAGTGTAGGATTTTTTTTTAACTATCAAAATTAACAACTTCATGAACTTCCATGAACTTAAGAGAAATGAACATTAAGAAACTTTATGATGCCTATTTGTAACTTTTCATAAATAATCAGATCCTGGTCTTTTTTAAATGATGAGTCATATCAAGGCCAAAATTCTTTATTTGTATTCAGGTTATGATTTCAAATGTGTGCTACTTTAATATCAATATGTGTTCAGTGAGTCCATAAAGTAAAAACAAATTCAAAAAAATAGCCTCAAATCCTTAAAATAAAATGTTACAATGTTTAATTTCATGAATTTCAATTAGAAATTATTGTTCAATTAAATAGAAAGGCCTACTTTTTAATCTTCAAGTACCTTCCTGTGAATGGTCAAGAACTATAACTGAACACATTGCCACCTCTGTTAGGATTGAAAGGGACTCCAAAAAGCAGGTCTATTTTACGACTCTAGATTCTCCAAAATTTAATCTTTCTTTTTTTTTCTAACATGTGGTGGTCAATTTGCTTGTAAAAATAACGCGAACCTTAAGCACAGAGTCTTCATTTCATATTTTAAGGACAACATTCTCTTTTATCTATTTTTTTAAACCCCTGATATATTTCTCTTTGTCTTTTGCAAGTTGCATCTAATTTCCTGCTTTAGCTTAGTTATTTCTTGGTATTCCTCCTAGGTAACCACTTTTATTTTGTGGTATTCCCATTTGTGTTTCAACTCCTTGTTCAAATTTCTGTAGACAACCAGCTGTTAAGCTTAAGAACACCAGATGTTAGTGTAAGATTTGAGATGCTGTTACCAGGGCAACCAGCATGGAGTGCTGGCCTTCCCCATCACTGTGTTCACTACTCCAAATGGGGGGGATTTGACTCCACCTTTCTCTATGTAAATAAAACAGATACAAACTCATTTATAATACAGAGTTAAAGTCCAGAACATACTTCTAGTGTGACTCTGTTCCTACCGCCTTTTATTTTCTGCCGTAGATTTAAAAAAATAAAAATTAGAGTAACAAGTGTTCACTGAGAAGGTGGGGGAGCAGAGAAGGCTGTAACCAGTACCACTTGGAAGATCAATTACATTTTGATGATTTTCAAAGTTATAGGGGAGTTGTCTCACCATGTAGGTTAAAAGGGAAAGTTTCAAGACTTCCTACTCTCCCTGCCCTTCCCTCAGAAGCCCAGAGCCTACTGAGAGCTTTTTCTTTTTTCTTTTCTTTTCATTTTTCTTTTCTGTATCCATATGAGGCAATCTGTGAGATTCACAGTGCTCCCCATAGACGGGGGATACTTCAGCCTCTTTCTGATATTCTAGAACCATGGAATCATGGGACATAGAGCTCAATTCAAGTAACAAAAATCACTTTCAGTAACAAAATAAAATATTTTGGCCTTCAAATCTCTACTGGCTTACTCTATGATTCTAATCAATTTTAAGCTCTTGACCTCTAGTTTTCTTATGGTATGAAAGCTCTGCTGTGCAATATGGTAAGGGAAATCCAGGTCTTGGATAAAGTCTTAATACCATCTCTTGCAAGTCTCAGTTTTCCATAAACACACAATCAGTATAATAACTATTATTCTATTTATGGTGCTGGAGACTAATACTGAATATACCATGGACTGCCAAAAGGACCAACAGATTTGTGCTAGAAAAAGTGCAACCAAAGTGCTCCTTGGAAGCAAGGATGGCTAGACTGCATCTGAAGTATTTTTGGACATCTTCTCAGCAGGGACCAATCCCTGGAGAAAGACATCATGATTGGGAGAGTGGCAGGTCAATGAAAAAAAAGGAAGACGCTCAACTAGATGGATTGACACAGTGACTGCAACAATGGGCTTAAACATAAGGAAGATTGTGTGCCTGGAATAGTGTAGGGGAGTGTTTCATTCTGTTGTACATACGGTCACTATGAGAAGGACTCAACTCCAGGGCACCTAACAACAACAACAACATACCATCCACTGATCAAATGAGATATGTTATTTAAATCATTGTAAAAGTGTTACTATCCTAGTTGATTTTAAGTGTTACTATTCTCATTGACTTGTGTAAAACCTTAGAATAGAAAATAGTCTTCATGATGGAAAGTCCTTTTTTTCTCCATATGTAGCCATTTTAACTAATGTGTAAGCTAAAACTTCGCAGAGAAAAGACTGAGAAAACAAGATATTATCTAAGGGTCCTATAACTATCCATATGAAGTTCAAAATTTTGAGGGTTTTTTTTGCATATTCATTCATTTTTCCTGACCTAATATTAATCATCACTTGCTTATTTTTCCCATTTGTTGTTTGGTGCCGTCAGGTTGACTCAACTGATAGCAACCCCAAGTATAGCAAAACACATGCTATATATATCGTTATATATATATATATATATATATATATATATATATATATATATATATATAGCGATATATATAGCAAAACCTGTGCCATGTACACAATCTTTTTATGATTGAGCTCATTATTGCAGCCACTATTTTTCTTCCCATTTTGAGTTGTGTCACATCAGCAGAAGGGGGACCCAGGGGCTTTACTCCATTCTCATCATTAAAGTGAACTCTACTTTCAGGAGGCAACTTTTTCTCATTAATTTCTTAAATGCCTTCCATTCTTGGGGGTCTCATTTTCCAGCATTATATTTGACAGTGCTTCTCTGATATTCATAGGGTTTTCAATGGCTAATTGTTTCTGGAGTAGACTGCTGGGTCCTTCTCCCTAGTCTGCCTTAGTCTGGAATCTCAGCTGAAAACTGTCCACCATGGGTGGCCCTGCTGGTATCAGAAATACCTGTGGCATAGCTTTCAGCATCACAGCAACATGCAAGCCCCCACAATACAGCAAGCTGACAGACTACTTAAATTTTTATTTTATCATATTTTACCATAGGAAAATAAGAAAGGAAATAGAGACCCCTATTGTAATTACACTTAATTCAAGAGCCAATACATTCTTTAGCATATTGTTCCATTATTTCAAATGACAGCCTAAATCATATTTGAAAAATGTTTATTATTATGTGATAGAGAAAAGCAGATCTTTGGAAGTTCATGGTATATAGAAACCACCACCAATGTTAAATAGGAAGCCACGTCTGTAGGGACCAGAATGGAAATATTTCTGGACAGTGTGGAGGGTTTCCCATTGTGGAACTGTGACCTCACACATTCATAATTAATAACATTGCTTTGCTTCAATTGAAGAGCCTTAGGAAATTGTTCAGTGAGGCAACTTCACGAGTGTTCTCAATGGAAATTTGTTTTAATCATAAATCAAGTAATAGGAACAAGACATGGTGTGCTAGATTTTGATGTTAATTGTCTTACCAATAATGACTTACTGGAACTGTAATGGACTGTTATTTTCTCTTTTTGATATTATATTGATGCTGTCCAAAACCAGAAGACTATGGCTTTTTATCCCTCTTCACTACTCATATTTTTCTTCCTAGCTTTCTGAAGATAGAAAGGTAAAGGCTCTTATAATTAAAACTTTCTAGAAGTAATATAAGTTGACTACATTTTTTAAAAAACAAACTCACTTGCTTACTCCGTTTACTAAACTAAAACATGACCTGGAGGTGGAAGTCATAGGAATAGAAGTGGCACCCCCAGGGCAGGCTGTATATGGGTAACTCTTCCTTCAACAGAATCACACCCAACACACATCAACACCTAACTCAGGAATTCACCCCGATGGGTCTTTTCCCACCTAACAATACAAATAGAGAATCAAATTATTACTGTTTTCCAAATAACACCAACAGATACATGATATTCCATGGAATGGAAACCTTCAGCAAACTGGCAGCTAAATCTAGAAATACCAAACAGTTTAATTTCCACAATTAGAACTACAAAGAGAGCAAATGAAAAACATGTCTCCATAGTAAACTATTTTACTAAAGGGCTGATAAAAACAGAATCCCATCCTTCAGCTAGAACAAAGCCCAGTGAAGATTTAAGTGAATCTTACCCTTCTGTGATGTCCTCTTTTCCATGTGTGCCCTCTGTACCTCAGCCCCAGAGACAGAACTCCGACCCTTGCTCCTACAGAACTGCTTTCCTGGTACTACAGCATGCATAACACTCTACAGCAGTGGTTCAGAATTTCCCTAGGGGCAGGTAAAATGGTTAGCATATCTTTGCTTGGAAGTGCTTAATACAGTGCACAGAAGAGGATGAGTGAATGATTACTGAGAGCATACAGGAATCCTAGGGCTGGGATTTGGCTCAGTGGGTAGAGCGCTGCGCTGCAGTCTCTGAGGTCCCGAGTTCAATTCCCAGCACCTCGAAAATGGGAGAAGGACCTGGCAATCCCCTCCCAAGGCAATCCCGAAATAGTCAGCCATTGAAAACCCTATGAGGGTCACTATGAGTCGGATACCGACTTGACAGCACCTAACAACAACAACAACAGGAATCCTGAACTCTACAAGTGTTTACCATTTCAAAAGACAACAGAAGTGCTTCAGAAAATTTAGCTGACCATATCTATTGATATAAAAAATTGAGAATTTATTTGGAATTGTCTGCATTTGCAAAATTATATTTTTGCAGTCTCTATGAACTAGAACAGAAATGATTAATGGTAGGATAATACATATTAAAAGGTACATTAAGTATACAAATTATATTATGGAATCTTGGAATGAAATGAGCTGTTTTTACTATCTTACCTTTCTTGTGAGCTTTACTAACAAAATACTATAACAAACTCAAGTATAAATTCTAGTCCTCAATCTTTTCCATAAAGATCAATCAAAAACAGATGCAAACCTAGAGAATATCCCTGGAATACACATTACCTATAATCTACAAGATGTGCACCTGTACTCAAGAAATAAGGGTGATATTGCCATGATTAATCTCCATCCCACAGGAATTAAATAATAGTTACAGTCCTACTGTAATGAAGATATGATAAGCAAGATGAAGCACATGTAAATTCATAGATACATGCTTAGCAACATTTTTGTGGATATTGTTGATAAAATCTTAATTAACCAAAGAGGGCAAAATCATGCACTTCAGTACAGCTGCTTCTAATATTTGGTATCCAACATCTCTCATTCCTAATAAATTCAGTTTTTCCAGTGGTCTCTCTGTCCCTTAAACAAAACAAAACCATAAGAAAAGTTATTACTAAAAATTTTAAGGACAAGAAGACATTAAATCCAGATGAATTTAAATTTCTTTTCTTGATAGTTGATCATAGCAAGCAGACAGTATTTTGGGAAACCCAAAATATAAGCTTGATGACTATATTTGACTTTCTGAAATCACAAGATGTCTAAAAAAGATTTTATTTGCCTGTATGGGAAAATATTCCAAACATACAAAAAAAGTTTTCCTAGTGGTTTAAGAATGAAATATCTTGAGTCTCCACATCACAAAAATTCACTTTATTAAGCTGTTTTTATGAACATCTGATTGCCTCACATAAGTTTGTTCTTGACTGATCCCATTGCTCCTTCTCAGAGACTCTAGAAAATTGGTCCTCCATGCCATTAAGAAATAGTTGGCTTGCTGTATTCAATGCAAGGAAATTAACCCTTTCCCTTTCATGTAAACCTTTTCATTCATCTGGGAAGTCAACTTGATTCTTTATGCCTATATTTTATAAATGTTTCCCAAGAGGATATAGAGATTAAGTGGGACCCAGACTCCCAGGTTTTAAAATTCCCATAAGTAACTCCATTTCTGGAACAGAATGGTCAGACTTTAATTGGAATTTCAAGATTTTTTTTTTTTAGTATGCAGCATGCCTGATGAGGAATACAGTAAAATCTCCAAAATATGATCAAATCTGTAACTATAACTGTTTGCAAAAATGAAGAATATTGAAAAATGTTATGGGTGACAAAAGTTCATTCCTCTCTCATTCACTGCCTCATTCACTTATTCACCAAATACTTTTTGTCCCTGCTGAAGCCTGTAAGACCTTTTGTCTTTCTCCCATGAGGTGTAGAAATACACAATTAAGCTTATTTGCAATGAGATTAAGTAATTTTTAAAATATGATTTCTGAATTTGCTTGGAATCATCAATATTTGAAATAATTTGTTCACTGGCATGGAAGCTGAACTGAGAGGTGCAAATGTAAACAAAAAAGGATAAAACTAAATATGTAAAGAAAGAAAAACTTGGATGTTTAGATTGTTGTTGTTGTTGTTGTTAAGTGCCCTCAAGTTGGTGTCCGACTCATAGTGACTCTATGTACAACAGGTAAAGTATTATTGTCAGTGCTTCTCTGGGGTTCATAGGGTTTTCAATGGAGGATTAATTTTTGGGAGTGGGTTGCTGGGTCCTTCTCCCAAGCCTGTAACACCTGCTGTTCCCAGGGGGTCTCCGATCCAAGTACTAACCAGGCCTGACCCTGCTTAGCTTCTGCTTAAGATCTGTTAGGATTGGATGCCACAATGGTACAGCTGCCGGTAGATATTTAGATAGCTATTAAAACTTCATTTTATAAACACTGATTTATATCTCACTAAATCAATATTCTACTAGCTCTAAGATTGCCTAAAATTTTAGGGCACTTCATATTATATTCATATTGCTACAAAATGTACAAACTTTCCTTTTTGTTAGTGATATTTTATAATTAGAGGAAATGATTTTAACTAATTAACTAAATTCTCTTTTTCCACTAATTCAAGCTTTGGCAACAGTAAGTAATTTAACTATAAAAGAAAATGTAGTGAGCCTATGTGCCTGTTTTCCTACTTTTCTTCTTTACAAATGGTTTGTTCTTTCTATTGTGATAGGCCTGTTCTAGCTGAGGAAAACAGTTTAATGATATGGTCACTGTATATTAATTATTCATTGTAATTATCATATTTAGGGGATTCAACCATTTGAATGTTCTTTTTTTCTTTTTACAAGTTAAACATGAAGGTGTTTATTTTAATACATGAAGATGACATAAATCATTTTAACTGTTTCTTTGAAGCCTAATACTTTGATAAAGGAAAATGTTTTAATATTAAATATGAATTTTGGGTTGATCTGAATGCTTTTGCTAACTCATCGCCCCTTGCTCTGAAAAATCGAGAGTCAGCTAAATTTCTATGTGTTCTAAAACAGTCATACTAAATTCATTAAATCTTTTAGGGAAAAAAAAGTGTTTAAGCCCTTCTGAAAAGTTAATACAGCAAGAGGGTTATCCTTTTGCAAAATTTTCAGAGTTAAAAACTATTTTATGTTTCATTATAGTGGCCATGTCTTAGATGTTAGGTACCTTCCAGTCAGTCAGGTCCAACTCATAGGGATCCTATGTACCACAGAAGAAAAACACTCTCCTACCACCATATTAATTTCCCCAAATTTTTAATCTTATTAAAACTTCTAAAACCTTGACATTTGCATAACAAAGTGGTTCTAGAATTCCAACAGAGTCAAACAAAAAATAGAAAGATAAATTTTAAAATGTTCTAACTTTATAAAGAATTTCAAACTCTTAAGTTTGCAGCCACTAACACCCAGTACCCACCCCCCAAAAAATCTCTGGTAATAGTTAAGAGTCACAGAATTTCTTTGCAAGCATTGGTTTATAGGTTTTCTCTTTCTTGTTGTTGTTGTTGTTAGGTGCTGTCGAGTCGGTATCTGACTCATAGCGACCCTCTGTACAACAGGGGAAACACTATTGTCAGTGCTTCTCTGCTGTTCATAGGGTTTTCAATGGCAGATTGATTTTTGGGAGGGGGTTGCCAGGTCCTTCTCCCACTCTTTCTTGTAGTACTGACATTAACAATTTAGTTAATTTGTAAGTTAGGTAGACAATAATAAACATGTTATGCAAATTTACATATGTATGAAATGTTTTGTAACCTTTTCTATAAAAAACTCAAAATTACTCATATAATCCTGCTGCACAACTGAAACAAATACTAAGAAACCATCAGTGAATTATATGGTTAAAAGATTATATACTATTTGATTCTTGGCTCCACAACTTCTAAAACTGTGTGATTTTGGGTAAGTTACTTCACCTCTCTGAGCATCTGTAAAATATGACCACATGGAATTTTTCTGAGAATGATGTGATGTAACATAGGTAAACCATTTAGAATAATGCCTGGCATTTTAGAAGTGTTGTGTTAGTTATTACTGTTATACTTATCATCAGGGCAAAGCTTGACAATATAAATCTGTAGGTAATCCTCAAGTCTCAAGTGGTCAAACCATCATTTCTGTTCTCACCAAACAGTAGACTGAATCTTAACCAGGCCTATCTGAATTTGATGGAACATGACATCTTTATTTTCAACAGATTCTAACTATATGTCCTTCAGTTATGAATGTACACAATGGATCACCATGGTATCAGCAGTATCTACATTGTCATCAACAGAAATCATAGATATATCCATACCACATTACAGATATTTCTGAATTTCAAAATATAGTTTCTACTTGTCACCATTTTAAATTATTATAGTTATTAAAGTTATGTTGTTGTTGTTGTTGTTAGGTGCCGTCGAGTCAGTATCCGACTCATAGCGACCCTCAGAGGGTTTTCAATGGCAGACTAGACTGTTTCGGGATTGCCTTGGGAGTGGATTGCCAGGCCCTTCTCCCATTTTTGCGGTGCTGGGAATCGAACTCAGGACCTCAGAGACTGCAGCGCAGCGCTCTACCAACTGAGCTAAATCCCAGCCCCATTAAAGTTATAGGTAGATCTTATTATTTGGTGTGTAAATCAATACTTATCTTGCTTTATTACACATTTAGTTAATTGTATTTTGATATAATTGATGTTTCATTTAGTTCTATTATTTTATGCAAATATTGTTAGTGAGAATCATATCCCCAAGCTTCACCAGTCTGCTAAAGGGGTCTCCTTGACCTACTGCTCTTTATTTACTCTCCTTTCTGACTTTTAGGTGAATGTACCAATATATATACAAACTGACCAAAGAGTAAACAAATATGATATACAAACTGACCAAAGGGTAAACAGCTAAAGGAAGAAAAGATATAATTATCACAAGTGTCAAGAGTTTTCTAAACTGCTACATTATGAAACTTAAATAAGAAAGTTGGAGACTACCTAATTCAAACAGAGTAACGGTGAAAAAAGAAATGTATTTCTCTTTCCACATTTTTCTTAGTATCTTAGATTCTTCTTACTTTACATCTTGTAAATGCTGTTTCTTTATATTTAGATACTATCTAAGCTAGCAGTTTTGAAGACACAAAATAAAATATACTTTTTCATTTTTTGTTAGTGTCCAGATAATGAATGTATCATATTTTTCAGAATAGCTGATGCCAGCAATTGTGTTAGAACTAACAATGTAACCTTTTATGAGCCTAATGAGTTATTTATAAAAGTTTGGCAGGAATAGATTTCCCAAGAATGTCAAAGCAATGGGTTAACACAGGGGTTCCCAATTATAAATAAGAATTGCACCCCACTAAAAGTATGACTTAATACCTACCTCACTTGTTTTTAATCTTTTCTATAATTTTTTCAGCTTGCCCCCAAGCAATACTAACTCTTCTGGGAAGAAGGTATTGGTTGTATTTAAAGGCCAGTGAAAATCTTGAGATACATGTGATAATTTTAAGATTTAAAAATAATTTGGGAAAATGTAAAGAGTTTTCAAGTACACAGTTTTAAATGAACATAGGCTTGGATGTCTACAATAACTCACAGGCAATTAATTTATACTCAGTGGTGATTAAAATTATGAGATAATGACTAGCTAATAATTTACGACCCAGTCCTCAATACAATAATTCTACCAAAAGGTTTGCCTTTGTGGTGTAATTTCCCTACACTGAACAATAATAACAAATGTTACTCATGTTGGAATTGTACTCTGAGTTTAGAGAAAAGCATGCGATTCATTAATCGTTACATATACCTTTCACACAATGGAATTTATGTAAGAATAGCCTTAGAGGCCATAATTTATATAGCATTTACTCTAAGCTCCAGTCACAAAAGCTGTAACTGAATAACAATATTGTCAACATCCTGAGGGTTTCTTCATTAGGAGTGAACCTTCCATCTTTTCTAAATTTTTGACCATTCTAATTTTCCCAAGAATGTACTTGTGGTTTTATTTAAGTCTCATCTGTTAGGAAGTAAGTGAAATGTCTTGACCATTGTTTGCAACAAGTTAAGTTTGAAAGAGCATATTGTTAGCCTCTGGGTTCTTTCTTTCTTTGAACAATATGCATCTTAACGAATAGCCTGGAACTCATAATTCTCTGGGGGCTGTCTTGCAACTACCAGGCTTTGCATCCATAGGTTTCTTGTTATAAGAGTACAAGTAGAGGAAAGGTCACAATGAGGAACTGTCTCCAAGAATCATCTTCATTATTATAATCTGCTTATGTAGTACATGAGCACATAATATTTTATTTTTAAGTTTTTAATTTGAAGGGAAGGACTACTTTATTGAAAGCTTCACAATTACTAATAGGAAAAAGATTTAATGGCAGTGAAGTTCTTCAGGGGCTCTATCCATCCAACCATTCTTCCAGCATCCATATCCTTCCAGTCATTCATCCATCACCCAGGCATTCATTAAATTATCTGTGCAGTCAGTCAACTAATGAATTTGAGCAAGTATCACAGGCCAGGCATTCTGTCATGCTCTGGCCACGCAATAGTGAGATAAGACAAACATTTGGTTTTATGGAGCTTGCCAACTTGTGGAGTAGGTGGAAATTAACAAAATAAATAAGACACACTGGATAAGTACTCTGAATCAGTAGGGCACAGAACTATGGAAGTATAGAACAAAAGAGCCTGATCTAGATTGAGAGTCAGAGAAAGTTTTTCTAAAGAAGTGATACTTGAGCCGAGATCTATAGGACGCCTAGAAGTTAACTTGTTGAAGGGAAAGACAAGCTGAGGAAACATTTCAGGAAGTAGAAATGGCATGTGTAAAGTCCCTGTGACTCCAGACAGCATGGTGAAAAGGAGGACAAAGTGCCAGACAGAGGAGAGAAAGCTGGGGACAGTGTGAGAGGAGGCTGACTCAGCCACATCCACATCCTGTTTTCCTGGAGGAAATAAGAAGTTACAAAAAGATGCTAAGGAGAGTGAGGACTTGAGCCTGGGTGGTAGATCTGTCCTCCCCACTGGGGTGTTTGTTAAACCAGTGCCTGGCCCACACTGTCTGACACAAGAGTTGATAAATATTTATCAACAGAAAGAGAAAAGGAAGGAGGAAGGAGAAAAGAAGGAAGGAAGGAAGAATGGGGGGAAGGAAGGAAGGAAGGAAGATAGGTAGTAATGAAAGGGAAGGGAAGGGAAGTAGGGAAGAAGGAAGGAAACCTTTGAGAGTGAGAAATAGTAGATGTATAAAGTTTGGAGATATCTAAATCAAATAAGACACCTCCCCATCTATTGCTTGTATCCTCAAACTTTTTCTAGAATGTTCCAGGTAAACTTTTTTTGGTTATTATTGCTATGTTTATAGATGGGGAAAATAAACCCAGGATAAGTAAAGTATTTGCTTAAAGTGATACAATCTATCCTCTGTCCATTAGAGTAGCATATATGTATATGCTCACAAACACACGCATACCCATCAGGTATAAAGATTTTCTCTATCTGTGGGGAAGGTTTTGTGATTAAGATTAAAACTAAAGCCAGGCTTGGAAATTCAAGGACAGCCTGGGACATACAATATCCTAGGCCATCCTACGATATATTGTGATACCTTGTCTCAAAGAACAAACAAACAAACAAAAAACTTAAGAGTTAAGAGTCAAAATAGTGAGACCATGCTTCACAGATGCTTTAAATTATTGCAAATAATACATTTATTTTGAAGTAAAGTTGCTGTGAAAGTGTGCCCAATAGAGAATAGAAATTTTATTTATGCCTAAAATGGCTTGAATAATGAAGTAATTGATTCTTCACTTTCCTTATGGCTTTCTGGGTAGTTTTGGCTTTGAATGTGCTGCCAAAACTTCTGAGCCATTGTCACACATGGGTCTTACAGAAAATTGAAAAGCTGGCACTGCTTATAGGATCCTTCAGGTTGGGAAATCAGAGTTACTATCACTGACTCCTCCACACAAGAAAAGGTAAAAAGATGCTTCCTCCAGAATCACAGTCAGCTTTTTCTTCCCTTTCCCATGTTTCCTATGTGGACTTCACAGAAGCAAAACTGGTCAACTTAGAGACACTCCCAGAATCGAATAAAAGTACTCAAGAAGATTTGTTAGTGTGTGACCTAAAATAAATCCCATTTCCTTTCTGGAATTAAGTTGAGTGCTAGGGTCCTGGAGAATAATGCTGATTTATATTTCTTGTTTTGTTTTTAATTTAGGAGCCAGTTGCCTCAAAAAAGATTTATGATGTTTGCTCAGAACTGGAGCTGGATTTCCCTTATGCTGGTTTTGCTCAGATTTTAGTCTCCAGTGTGAGACGGACTCACCGCTGCCTCCTCTCACGTGGCTCAAGGCTCATCGCAGGCCCTCCCACCTCCCACTTGTCCTGATCCCTAACTATTGGTCTGGGCTCCTCCACCTTCAAAACCAACTCTCTCTGGGAGCACAGCTACTTTGTCTTGATTTGTCACTTCCCAGCCTCCCAACCCTCCAACCACAAATTCCGCCCTATTTCAAATCCAGACTGACACCAAATGTTTTACTTTTAAAATCAACAAATAATTTGTACCAAGTATAGTATTTGTTTGGGGGTTTTCTGTGCTGTTATTTTGTTTTGCTTTTTCAGAACAGCCTCTCTCTATGTTGCCTAGGCTGTCCTCAGCTGAGTGCTGAGATGACAGGAATGTGCCACCAGGCCCAGCTAAGTGTAGCAGTATTTTAATTGGGGAGAGAAGAGAATTAGTGAAGGGGGAGGGAGGAGAGAGAGAGAGAGAGGGTTTTCCCCTTTAGTATTCTTTCACCCATCTCTCTTTTTGGTTTCTAACCATATGACTTTGAAAGCTTTTAATAGTAACCTTGGATCATTGGTTCAGATGTGAGAAATACTATACTGCTTTCTAAATTAAAGAGACTAGGGAGAAAAAAATTTGTAATTGTAGCAGCAAAGGTAAAGGTAGCAGCAAAGGAAAGGGGCTGAAAAAAAGGAAAATATGGAGCCTTTAGGGGCTCAGAATAACTGCTCCTAGGATTTCAAATCGGTCAGAGATTCCCTCACCCTCATAATTCCAACCTCCCTCTGAGTTCGTATCTGTGGGGCCATGACCTCAGGAGCAGAAGACCTGGAGAACTACACTGTGTGTAGGGACTAAAGGAAAGAAACTCCAAATAAGATCTCAGGGACACTGTGTGTTGAATAAAGTTTATGAAAACCCAGCTACTCATTATTTTGAGTGTGGGTCAAACTTCTGTGTGCTCAAGCCAGGAAGCTTGGATTTGAATCCCAGTTCTACCATTTATGAGATGCATGGCTTTTGACTATTTCAGCTCAGTTTTCCACTTACAGAAAAGGGTATCTACTTAAGGCTATTGCAAAGACTGAATGAATCAACTCAAGAACTGAGAACATTCTCATACCCTGTATCATATTGTTTAATTTAAAAAGTAAATACACATTTCAGGAGCTTCTGCATATGTGTGTAACTGTAAGCACACAGGCACAGGGCATCCATAAGTCAGTAAATGGCAATTAATTTTTGCCAATGTCATTCCAAAGATTCAGTCAGATGTATATGCGAAATTCTCAACAAAGTCCTTAGCATAGAACATAGCTATTATTACTGTTATCTTTATTTTGATAATTATATGACCACTTTCTTTTCCCATGACAATGCATCAACAGTATCTTCACTGGCAGCCCCTTGGCTATTATGTTGTTGATAGAATCTCTCAAAGGATTGCCCCAAGAGGTGTTTGTGGTTTTAGTTAAAAATCAGTCTTACTGCTGCTACCATGATGGTCTAGTTTCTGAACTTCTCTATTATGTAAAAAGTCTTCTTAAACCTATAATGTGGACCGTGGAGAACCTGGCATTACTGACTATTGGAGGAATCTTTAATCCAGACAACGTAGTTACAAAAATTGCAGGTCAATACCTAAAATGCATATGGCTACTTTGCCCCTAAAGAAGAGGAAACTAATGACCATGATTCACATTTGACAGGATGTCTTAAGAAACCTTGCTATTAAATGCAATCAACCCTACCCTTGAGAAGGACCAGAAGTTTCCAAAATGTCAACACAAGTATTTGGAAATAGAAAAAAGGAATCAAATAACTCCTGTTGGGGATGTCTTAATCTTTTAAAATATACCAAATTAGGTTTTGTTTTGTTTTGTTTTACTGAAGTAAACACTTGTTTGGGTGGCCAGCTTAGAATCCATTCTAGCACTGACATTCGCCACAGTGTACCAATATTTTATTACTCTGTGTTATTTCTGGATAAATATATGGAGAATGTGATTTTTCTTATGTACTCTGTCATTAATGGGAGAAGGGCCTGGCAATCTACTCCCAAGGCAATCCCGAAGCACTCAGCCATGAAAATCCTATGAGGGTCGCTATGAGTTGGATACCGACTCGACGGCACCTAACAACAACAACAACAACAACAACAACTCTGTCATTTGAATTGCTTTGGGAATTTGATTAGTTTGAGATACACAGGATCTATGAGTCAGGATAAATAGAGATACTTTCTAAATAATACTTAGTTACTCCCTCTAGAAATATAACTTCTTTTTATTATAGCTCTGTCTCTCCTCAGAGAAAATTATGATACTTTCCTCCCCATACTTTCGGTACTATTGAAGCAGTAATAATCACCTAATTCATTTAATGTATTTTAAAATTGATTATTAAGCAGCTTATATCTGTACTATGCTAGCATTGGAAGAGGAAAATAAATCCTCTTTATAAATAAATAAATAAATTTTATAAATAAATAAATATCCTCTTTATAAATAAATAAAGAGGATAATAAAATCAAGGGCATGGTGATGGAATACAGCAGTCTCTGTCCCCAAGATCACCAAATCAAAGCCATGTACAACTACCTATAACATAGGCCAGACCACATTAATGCTAAGCAAAACTTTAAAGTCTTCTGAAAAATGATGCCTTAGCAAAACAAAATCATCCTATATCCAGAGTATGAATGATGCTCTTAATACTTATTCTTAATGTCTTCCACCTATTTTACAGCATGCTTTGATCCATTCTTTGCATTTTTCTTCCTGAAAGCAATATTCTCGATATGTGTAATAAGGAGACCTATCCTTTGTTCCTAGATGCCTTGGCTGCTAACCAACAAAAAGCCAGTGACAAACTTAATCCTCTAAACTTGGCACAACATCACTCTCGAAGTAGTTTACATGCAAAGTCCTTTAGAGTAAATACCCATTAGAGGTTCAGTTGGCTCATTTGGTCCTCCACATTCTGCAGTGGGTGGCCCAGTTTGCATCCTCATTATTTTCTACCCCTGAAAATAATCCAGATGTGGTAACCTGACACTACTTTCTTTACAAATCTTAGTCCATTGCAATGGAGCATCCATTTATTTGTGATGCTAGTTAATGAAGTTCAGATAAGAAAGGGCCCCAGGGTGGTAATACTATAATAACATGGGGTTTTTTCTAATATTTTTTCAGTGCTATTTATTGCAATATGATCTGATAATTTCAGCGACAATTCACTAGCAATTTATCACATCAAAAACTTCTATTGTTTTCTCTCTTCTTCCTTTCCTTCCTCCCCTCTCTCCTTTCCTCCCCATCCACATCTTTACACAAATGAATAAAGCAATTCACAAAAACAAATTTACCAAAATTACTCACAAATTACACACAAATTACAAAGCAAAACTCTTGTTTTTTTATTACCTATTACTGCCAAGCTTCTTGACTTGTGCTTGGATCAGAAAAGCAGAACATCTCTAGAATGTCATTTTCTTTCTAGGTTTAGCAAGGAAACTCTCAAGAAAAAAAAAAATCCACTAATGTTTCTTTACTATCTGGTAAGTGCAGAATAAAATACCATTAAAATACAAGGAAGTTAAGACATGTCTTATTTCTTCTAAGGTTTGCATTCTTGTTATAAAACCAATATAAGCAAGTTGATACCCTTTCCTGTTATGATTATTATGACATATATCTGAAAAATGCCTGTAATAATATCTACCAGGTAGGATTCTTATTAATGTAAAGATTAGAATCACAATATACATATAGGTCTTAGAACAGGAGCTGGCTTTTTTCCTATAGATAACAATGTGTGAGAAGTTACTGTATTCTTATCATGTGAATTAGCATCAGTCTTCCATAAGAAAACGTTTAGTTTCTAAATTTAGAATTTATAAAATTATAGAATTTATAAAATTCTTTTGTTAATGTCTCCGTGGGAGAAGAGAATTGAAAAGAGATTTGGTATTAGAGGGTGAGGGAACGTGACCACCTGATACACATTGCTATTGTTGTTGTTGTTAGGTGCCTTCAAGTCATTTCTGACTCATAGCAACCCTATATACAACAGATCGAAACAATCCTCTACACTGTGCCATGCCCAGCACTATGTCAGTACTCCTTTGTTATTCATAGGATTTTCAATGGCGGACTGTTTCCAGGGTGGATTGCCAGGTCCTTCTCCCTAGCATGCAAAACCTGATGTTTCCAGGCAGTCTCCCATCCAAGGACTCACCATACCGACCCTACTTAGCTTCCAAGATCAGGCAGGATCAGATGCCGCATCTGTTATCTCACTTAATACGCTATATGACCACACAAGGCACATGTTTTGTCTGTTGTGTAAAACACTAAAATGTGCACTAACTAAGGTTAAATAGGAAACCAGGTTTTAAAGGCAAATTCATCTGCTTCAAACTCACATCCTTTCCACTCCCTCAGTTCTAATCACACTACTTAGTATCATTTTTTTTCCAGACAGGAAGAGCGTAGGAAGCACCCCGTCAGCTTGTGAAAAGTCATACTGTGTATTAGCTTTTAACTGCCTTAAGATTTAATAACTGTGGGGAGAAAACAGCAAGGTATCCTCCTGTGTGCCATAAATAGGCTGCTCCATGATAATTCCATACTCACAACTTATCCTGCAAGGAGCCCCATGTCACTGCTGGACAGCATTTCTGACCACGGCCAGAACCATGAGGGCTCACACGTGTGCAGGATCCTCTCTCCCCGTGCAGCTCACATGAAGCCCGTGCTATTCCCAGCCCTATTGACTTACTACTGACTTACTCAAAGTCACTGCACTCATGTCCAGGGGCAGATGCTGGCTTTTCTCATACATCCCAGTACCCAGATGTGTGTTTGTTCAACCTTGACATTTAACCACAAAAGATTTTTATAAACAGTCAAATAGATCCATAAGGGGACCATTCTAATACTGATCACTTTCAATAGTTTACTACCACAAGTCTTAAATTATTCATCCACAAACCCACACATAAGATTTCATCTTGATGTATGTATTATGGTTACTGCTATACCAATTTAGGTTATGGGAAGCTTCTCCCATAGAGGATGCTCCATGAGCTCGGGCAGAAAGCTGTAATTTTAACAAGACAATTGCTGTACAGCTAGACATGTTTATCTTTTCCCACTATGTTTTGTTCTGCTACCAATGTTATTTGAAATTAAGCACATTCTGAGCCACCAGTACTATTAACTTAAACTTAGAGTATATAGTTATATGTTTATAGTACATCTATACATTTACATGGGAGATGGACCTGGCAACCCACTGCCAAAAATCCATCTGCCATTGAAAACCCTATGAACAGCAGAGAAACACTGACAATAGTGTTTCATCAGTTGTATGTAGGGTCGTTATGAGTCAGATACCGACTCAATAACACCTAACAACAACAACAACAATATATTTACATGGATGGGATTTAACTCAGTTGGTAGAATGCTGCTCTGCAGTCTCTGAGGTCCTGGGTTCAATTCCCAGCACCACAAAAATGGGAGAAGGATGTGGCAATCCACTCCCAAGGCAATCCTGAAACAGCCAGCCATTGAAAACCCTATGAGGGTTGCTATGAGTCACACATGACTTGACAGCAGCTAACAACAATAACGATATATTTACATTGATATATACCTATATATTTATGTGTATATATACATAAGTAACCTGTAGCTATAGCACTGTGGCTCCCAATCCCATCAGATCTCAGAAGCTAAGCAGAGTCAGGCCTGGTTAGTACTTGAATGGGAGACTGCCTGGGAACACCAGGTGCTATAGGCTTTGGAGACAGACCCGGAAACCCACTTCCAAAAATCAATCCACCATTGAAAACCCTATGAATAGCAGAGAGGCACTGACAGCAGTGTTTTGCCTATTGTACATGGGGTTGCTATGAGTCGGATACTGACTCAACAGCACTGAACAACAACATACATAGATATATGGATGCATGCATGTCTATCCATGTTATCAAAAAATATTTAAGTACTTACACTCAACTCTTTTAAACTTAAACATATTAACATTTAATCATATTATTAACTATCATATTATGTATTAGTTTTCTTAAACACAAAGTGAAGTCAATGGAAGACAGAAAATTTAACTTTTATTCAGCATTGCATAGATGTCTCTGGAAATATAACAAGTAATAATTCTGAGAGGATTTTGTTTGTTGTTTGTTTTGGACACAAATATAGCTTTTTAAATTCTAGATGGTTTACTTTATTTAAATAAGGTAATACCTGCTGACTTATTGTTAAATGTTGTTGTTACGTACCATCGAGTCGTGTCTGACTCATAGTAATCCTTAGAGGGTTTTCAATGGCTGATCATTTCGGGATTGCCTCAGGAGTGGATTACCACATCCTTCTCCCACTTTTGCGGTGCTGGGAATTGAACTCGGGACCTCAGAGACTGTAAAGCAGTGCTCTACCAACTGAGCTAAATCCCAGCCTTATTGTTAAACTAGGTTTCATACAACAGCCTTCATGTATTCATCAATAAACTCATTAAGCAGGTTTTACCTGTAAAGGAAAATAAAAATGCTGTAGTAGTGTTGCTGTTTTCAATAATGCTACTAATAATAACCAGATGCCATGCAACAGATACAGAGATACTTGGAGAATGCAGATATCCATACAACGGGTACCCCATGCTATCCAGAGTTTATTATCTAATAACAGTAGATTAAAGCTCTACCCATTAAAAAAATGGCCTGATTTTAACCTTACAACATTATGAAGCAAGCAGTATTATTATCTAGTAGTCAAAGAGCACAGTGACACAAGCAAGATGCCACAGAGATAAGAACTCCAATTTTTGAATATGCTTCCCAATTAAAAAATCAACTGAGTACAAAAAACGTGTTCAAAATTTTGGTGCAACAGCATTTATGATATGGTTTCCCACTTATGCTGCTTTGACCTAATGATTTTTCAAACTTAAAATGGTACAAAAGTATCATTGGTACCTCAATACATTCAGTAGGAAGCACCCTTCAAATTTTTATCATTTCCTGAGCTAACCATGTGTAGTTTGATATGCTCTCCCAATGTCATGGGGCAGCAGTGACAAATTGCAGCTCTCAGTCAGGTGCAAGATCACAAAGAAGGCAAGGGATATTCTAGTGTACTGTGTTGCTAAGGTATGAAGCTCAGTAGGTACGAGTACCAAGTGCATTTTCTGCTTTGATCTTTTCAGTTTAAAATGAGCTTATCAGGATGTAACCCCATCCTACATCCAGGACCATCTGTCCTTTATAATTACTTCAAAGTGTTGGTTGCCTCTGCTATTTAATTATCAGAGGTCAGCCTATCTGAAAAAAAACTGGATACAATGAGAATAAAGCAAAATTATGCCCTATGGATACTGAAAGGAGTGCTCTAAATTAAAGAAAGAATAACAATAAAATTATTCAGATTTCATGTTGGCATATTATGCAAATAAGTATTTCTAGCCTATAACTGGGAACAGTACTTTTCTTATAAAATATCACATTATCTATTCCTCTGTCTGCATTTAAAAAAAAAAACTACACACATGAAAACATTCCACCAACATATTTACAACCTGTACCCTTATTTGATTTCCTGTGGAAGCTGTTATGAGTGTAGGACCTAAATACAAATAAGGCATCTCTCCACTAGCATCCTAACTGTCTCACTGTGTACTTGTTCCCTATATCTTTGAATTTTTCCCTTAAGTGTCATGCCCAACTGGTCTTTCTCTCATTCCTAAAGACAGAGGAGCCTCTTGCTGTCTTCATTCTGAGTCTCTCTAAAGGAAGTCATCTTATCCATTATTGTCTTTTGCTTCATCTTTGTTGTTGTTGTGAGGTGCCATTGAGTTGAGTCGGACTCATAGCAACCCTCATCTATACTCTATTTGAAATCCTACCATCTCTTTAAGGTTACTACAAAGCCCATCTTTCTGATGTTGCTGAAGGATACTTTCCCATGATCACTGCAGAGAGAAGCGATTTTTCCTCTTCAGTGAATCATTTTTGTTTTACTTTTATTTATGATTCATCTCACTATATGATGTTTACCTAATATATCTGTGTATATGTATAATTTCATCTCTCCACCTAAATCATAAGTTCTTAGGGATCAGAAACTATGAAATTTGGGGGGATGGGTTACAGCCTCTAGGGCAATGCCTTCAATATTAGTATACTGAATAAATATTGGGTGAATCAATAAAAGATTATCAATGAATTCAACACTAATACCAGTCTAATGATATTTTGTAATTCTAATGATAGATATGGGAGAAGGATGTGGCAATCCACTCCCCAAATAATCCTGAAACAATCAGCCACTGAAAATCCTGTGAGGGTTGCTATGAGTTGGACTCTATTTGACAGCACCTAGCATCTAGCAACAATATGAGAGATACAATTAATATCCCAAGATGTGGAGTATTTTGGTGTATGGCAGTGATAAAGCCATAAGAAATGACACATATTCCAATCTAATCAGGTCACTCATGCATTTGTCTTCCTCTTTCATCATTCTGGAATATCCATGAAAATAAAGACGTATCTACTTTACTGAATATTTTATTCTTAGGTATTTATTAAATATTTGTGAAGAAAGAGAGGAGGTAAGGATGGAGGGATACTGGGAGAGAGTGAGAGAAAGAAAGAAAAATGGGAGGGAGAGAAGAAAGCAAAAAGAGAGGGGAATAAGAGAGAAGGAATGCACAGAATCTGATTCTAAGTTCCTGCTCTCAGTCACCACTTTTGCTGACTAGAAAGTCCCTTGTGCCTCATTCTCTAGTTTCCAGACCTCTTAGGACAAGAGAACAGAAATAAACTCAGATGAATTGGGGCTGCTGACACTGGGTGCATTGTATAACAAAGAGCACACCAAAAATATTTTGTCGATTTCAATTTCTCTTTTACTCATTAATTAGCATGATGATCACAAAAGTGTGTAAGTTGACCAGTGAAATATCAATTTAGGAGTTCTGCAAATATATTAAAAAAACATAAATCTATGCTTGCCATATACATATTGGGCTTAAACTTCCTAGCATGAAGTTGCTGAAATCTAACTTTATAGAAAGAAAAAAAAGCCACAGTGAAAATGTTGTAGATTATGTAAATCAGAGGAGCAGAGAGAGAGAGAGAGAGAGAGACAGAGAGATAGACATAGAAAGCATATGCACATTTTAAGAGAAAGAGGAAAGTAGGAAAGGGCATCATTTTAGGGGAATTTTTGAAACAAGATTCAACAAAGGAAACACAGTTGTTCAATCAATGGGTGCAAGAGCAATTGGATACACGTGAATAAAAAATATCTGATCTAAGTCTTAAATATATTCACAATTAAAAATGAATCACAGACTTAAATGTAAACATAAAACTTGTAGAAAAATAGGAGAAAAATTAGAGAGCTAAGGCTAGGCAAGAAGTTCTTTGACTTCACATCAAAAGTAAAAATGAAAAGAAGAGGAAGAAGGATGAAGGAAGAAGAAGAAGAAGAAGAAGAAGAAGAAGAAGAAGAAGAAGAAGAAGAAGAAGAAAAAGAAGAAGAAGGGGAGGAGGGGGTGAAGAGGACGAATTTGACTTCATGAAAAGGAAAACCTTTTTCTCCGTAAAAGACCCTGTTACAAAGATTAAACTACAGATAACAGAGAAGAAGAAAATGTTTGCAAACCACCTCTGGACAAAGGTCTAACATCTAGCTTATGTAAAAAACTCTCAAAACTCAACTAGAAAGTGGGCAAATGATGGGAAGAAACATTTCATTTAATTAGATACACAGATGGCAAATGCACCTGTTGAATGTTCAATATCTTAAAACCACAATCATATATCATCTATCATAACGACTAAAATTTAAGAAAAATAGTAGAGACAATACCAAATGCTGATGAGGTTACGGAAAAAATTCCACAAAAATCCTGAGTGCAAATATTTGCCGCAAATTTTTTTTCTCATATTACTGTGTTGTTGTTAGGTGCCGTCAAGTTGTGTTTGACTCATAGTGACCCTCATAGGGTTTACAATGGCAGATTATTTCAGGATTGCCTCAGAAGTGAATTGCCATGCCCTTTTCCCTTTTTGGCGGTGCTGGGAATCGAACCTGGTACCTCAGAAACTGCAGGGCAGTGCTCTACCAACTGAGGTAAATCCCAGCCTCTCCCTATTACTGTAATGGAATATATATAACATGAAATTTACCATGTTAAACCATGTGTGAGAGTGGCACTAGGCTAGGCACCTTCACAATGCTGTGCAGTCATCACTCTCTGTTTCTAAAACCCTCCATCATCCCAAACAGAAACGCCATACTCAGTACTTCCCCATTTCCCTATCCACCCAGTTCCTGGTAACTTCTGTTCTACTTTTGTCTGTATGAATTTGCCTGTTGTAAGTACATCATATGAGTGGAATCATGCAGTATGTGTTCTTATATGTCTGGTTTATGTCACTTAGCATAATGTTTAGTTATGACATTATGTCACTTAGCATAATGTGCAGTTCATCCGTGTTGTCTAAAATGTGAGTGTTCCCTTCCTTTCTAAACCTGAATAATATTCCACTGTATGCATATACCACATTTGGTTCATCCATTCACTTGTCAAGGAACATTTGGGTTGTTTATACCTTTTGGCTAGTGTAAATAATGCTAATATGAAATTTTTCTGTTCAAATAGATGTAGATGCTTTATTTTTCATAGCCAAAAACTGAAGACAAATCCTTAGGTCCTTCAACAGATGAGTGGTTAAACTGGCAACACATCTACACCATGGAATACTATTTTGCAATAAAAAGGAATATATTATTGATGTCCTCCACAGCCTGTAATCTCCATAAAATGCTGAGTGAAGAAAGCCAATCCCAAAAGATTACATGGTGCATGATTTCATTTATGTAACATTCTTGAAATGACAGAATGAAGGCAAGAGAGAATGGAATGTAACTATAAAGGGCAACTTGAGGGATCCTATTGGTGATCGAAACATTCTGTCTCTTGGCTGTATTAATGCTAATATTCTAGTTGAGATATTGCCCTCCAGTTTTACAAGAGACCTGGAGTTTAGCTCTGTTGGTAGAATGCTGCTCTGCACTATCTGAAGACCTGGGTTCAATCCCCAGCACCGACAAAAAAAAAAAAAAAAAAAAGGGGGGAGATGGACGTGGCAATCCACTCCTGAGGCAGTCCTGAAACAATTAGCCATTGGAAACCCTGTGAAGGTTGCTATGAATCAGACTTGACTCTATGACACCTAACAACAACAAGTTTTAGATGTTACCACTGGAGAAAACTGGGTAAAGAGTGTATCAGATCTCTTTATATATTTATTACAACTGCTTGTGAATTTATGATTATCTCAAAACAAAAGGCTTAACTAAAAGGAAGGAAAGCAGAGAGAGGGGGAGAGAGAAAAGGAGGAAGGGAGGGAGGGAAGTAAGAGGGAGGGAAGAAGGAATGAATCTTGCCGGGCAAGCCTCCTCCACGTTGCCCCCTAATGGTGGCCTAGGCACACTGCATGAATTCTAAGTGATTTCTGGACTGGAAAGGGCGGTGACTCAGAGTGACTTAAATATTTAGTGTATCACACACAGTACAATTATAGAATGCCACAATATTTAATTTTCTTCATGTCACATTTATTTACAGGATTCCCTGAAATTTTTTTGGCAGCCAGTATCTCTTCACACAAATGGCGATCATTAGGACTAGGAGTTTCTCCCAGTGGAGACACATTTATGGAGGCAAAGGGCATATTCGGCTTCCTGTCCATTTTGTGAAAATACTCCACCTTTTACTAAAGATTTTCGAGGAGGGGAATAACTTTTGAGCCTTACTTTAATTGTTTGAGGACTTGCTTTGACAGGGCTAATTGGTTAGTTTTAATGAAAGACACTGTGTTATGAAGTGAAAGCAGAAGTCAAAAAATTTCTTGCGAAATTGGTTCTGGTATGTTCCTGGTGTTGTCATGCAGTCCATAAGCAGACCAAGTGCTTAACAGCTTTTCTCTTAATGTTCTTTAAAAAGTCACAAAGTTCAATGTGGATTGGTAATCCTAATGTGGAACAACAGTTTATCATGGAATATATTCTTCTATAAACTAATAGTTCAGGGAAGTGGTCTAACTTTTCTGTTTACACAAAACTAGAGTGAGTTCTTCACACACACACATGTACACACACCCACACACATACCACACATACATATACACACTCATCATCATCAATGAACTCATATCAGAAGGGGCTACTGTCTCTCTAATTTGAACCAGCTGGTACATTCTAAATACAGAGAGCCTGAGCTTCTAAAACCATCTCTAAGAATCAGAATCCTTGATTTAAATGTTCTTTATTATTCTCTCATTAGGGGGATTTATGTCACATAGCTGTTAGCTCTCCCCCTGTTTTTCCCAGACTGTCATGCATAAAATGTCAACAAGAGTATATTTCATTTATACTCTAAAATCTTTTATCCCTAACTTAGGCATAATCATGACCACATACAACTTTGATGTATCATAACTAAAATAGATGGTGTAAGATTTATTGCTGGCTTATATTTGAAACAGCAAAGACAGATTTTTTAATTAAATAATTGCATGCTAACTATTTGGCACATAATTATTACTCATTTTGCTTTCCACATCTCCACCTAGTTAGAAAGCAAATTGCTAAAATGCTGTATTAATACATTTTTGAGTGAAATCCAAGGGAGTTCTCTTGCAATTATTGTTTTTGTGTATATTCATGTGTATGTGTGTGTTTGTGTGTAAAACAAGCACCTCAAAAATATGATCACTGTTGATGGAGAAGAATAAATGGGATGATGAGCTCTTTTTAATGATATTGTTTTTGTGGTACTGGCTGTGTTGAATCCAGAGCCTCGTGCATTCTTTGCAAGTGCTCTGCCACTGAGCTACCAGCCCAGCCCCATTTTTTATTTATCTTAAGACAGGGTTTTGATAAATTATGCAGGCTACTTTTGGCCTTGAACTTGATCCTCTTGCTTTAGACCAGTTTCTCTGCACCTGGCTTTAAGGATATTTTTAAATTATCTTTATTGATAACTTGTACATATAGCCCTGTGTGTGCCTATGTTAATTATCTCATTGGAACATCGTAATGACTGTAAACCAGGAGTCTATATAACACCTTCACTTCTTTGCCTTGACTAGAAGCCATGTCCCTTCCCTTGATTATACTACTTGATGTTTTATTTGAAAATTTTGCCCCAGGCCTTGACTTCAGTTTGATGGGGCTGTCCGTGGGGCAGCCTGCCTCCTCCCACCCTCCCATGACCAAGGAGGGGCTTGCATGCCCCCAGTTAGCCTCTCTGGGGAACTTGCATCTGGAGTACAGAAGCATGAGATGGAATTAGATGAGCTCTTTAATCCTATTTGTGGTGCCGTAACAATGCCAATATGTTCTTGTTCTTGGCAACCCTGGAGCTCCATGGCCTCATCTCCTTCCAAGGCTCAGTTCCATTCTTTATTTGATTCCTTTAGCTACCTCATACCCTTACAAACAATTTCCCTTTAAAAATATTCGTTGCTTCAGAGTTGATTTCTACTGCTTGCACCTGAAAAACCCTAAGTGGCATGATGTTATGTTACCCTTTTCTTGCAGATAGGGAAAGTGAGATATGGAGAGGTAATGAAACTAGTCCACCATCACGCAACACTTGGTTAACATGACCGAACTCAGGTGGGTCTGATTCCAAGCTCTGTTTTTAAACTCTAAATTTAAAACATTGCTTCTATTTTCAGTTTCAGAAGAGATCCAACAAGAATACAGCTATGTGGTTACACAATAATATTAGATCAGATGGAAAATATATACTGGATGTAGTAGGAAGCACTCTTTGCTTTGTCTGTGTTTATTATGCACACAAAGGATTCCTTGCACTACATAAGTACTACAAAACCATGACCAATTTTGCAGTGACCCTGGAGGTTCCTGTCACTCTTCTTTTAGTGTTTAATGGCACACAGCTGTTCATAATTCCAGAATTTACATGAGTTCAAGTTCAGGGCCTACCTATGTTTTAAAAAATATTTTTATTTCCCACCTATTTAGCAAGGGAGGATATGCAAAGTCCAGCACAAGGAGTGCTAACATGTGTGTAAACATCATTTTTAAACTTCCATGAAGAACTACACGAGTAAGTCAGAGTCAAAGACAGGAAGATCAAATTCTGTCTGAATTGAAAATAAGAATGGATGACACAATGTGTAGTCTTCACCACGAGTTCAAGGACCTTTGTGTCATTAGTGACTTGGGTACAGTTTATATCTTTGAGCTGCTGTTCTCACCCTTCAGAACACCCTTGTCCAGTGTTCTGAAAGGGAAACAAGATTGTCTAGTGGTCCACATACATCGGGATTAAGGATAGAGGCCAAGGTTGGGTAAGACTGCCACTGAAGTCAGGGCTAGCTCAGCCAAATGCAGGATGTCCAAACTGTTGGACTGATCCCATCAAACCTCCACGCCTCCATTCCTGTGAGTGACCTGTCTAGCCACCCTTAAAAAGCAGCTTTTCATGGAGTGTTGTGAGCTCTGGTCTTTCCTAGCTCTGTTTCAATGTGGTTACCCCTGGGGCTAAGGAAGGAATGGAATGCATTCTGAGGCCTTAGTGTGGGAGACAGAAAGCATGCTAAAGACCACCTATGCTTCGGAAAACTTTTAGAATCAATATCCAGTAAATTCAACAACTTTCCCCATAAATTTTGTTTAAAATGCCTTGGAGTAAGGAATATTTATTGTACGGTGTGCCAAAAGAATCCTGGACAATAAAGTTGAGCAAACCTGGTCTTGATTTTGGCCTCTATGTTTACCATCTGCGTGACGTAAGTAATTTCTCTGTGCCTCAGTTTCCTGACTTATAAAAAGAAGGGCTCTCAAAATATTCCTATCCCTCAGGATTATTAGGTGAGTTTAGTAGGATATTAAAAAATTGTCTGGCATTTAATACCTAGTTAAAAATATTAATATCTCCTTCCATTTAGAAGACATGTTTTGAGGATATTCCATTAGTACACACTATAAAAATCCTATCAATTGTTTAGGAAACATGATTGGAAGCCAAAAATTACTTGGCTAATAGTGTCCACTGAATATAACCCATAAAATAAGGCTGTTGCTCTTCTCTTTAAAAATAGACTGGTAAGAAATAAGGAAATAAAGAAATAAGAAGTAAAATTAATTAGGCAAAGTACATTATTTTGATTTTGTTTATGGTAGTATCAGTTAGGGTCCCAGAAGGGGGTACTGGTGGCATATTCCAGCTCTGTATTTGAGGAGGGTATAATAAAGAGCTACTCAGAGGGAGCCACAAAACAATTTAAGTTTGTCTAGTCTAAAGAAATCCTGCAGCCATACCACTGTGGCATCCAATCCCATCAGATCTCAAAAGCTAAGCAGGGTCAGGCCTGCAGTACTTGGATTGGAGACCGCTTGGGAACAGCAGGTGCTGTAGGCTTTGGAGAAAGATCTGGCAGCCAACTCCCAAAAAACAGACAGACATTGAAAACCCTATGAATAGCATAGAAGCACTAACAATAGTGTTTCACCTGTTGTACATAGGGTCTCTATGAGTCAGATACCAACTAGACAGCACATAACAACAAGAACAGTTTAAAGAAACAAGTGAAATTAATCCTAACTATATAGTTAGGTTAATCCCCCATATCCAAAATGTTATTTTAAGAGGAAATACAGAAAAATTATTAGTAAGATATTTTTCATTTTCTTTACATTAAGTCTTTGAAATTGGTATTTTACTTTTATAGCCCACCTCTGTCCAAATAATAAATTGAAATCTTCAAATCATTTTGGGGGGGCATTAATAGAAATTGAACTCTGGGCCTTATACATAGTAGGCAAGTGCTCCACCATTGAACTCCACTCCTAGTCCCTTTTCTATTTTTTTATTTTGAGATAGGATCTCACTAAACCTCAAACTCCAGATCCTCTTCCCTCAACCTCCTGAGTCATTGGGATTATATACATGCACCATGGCACCTGGATGCAAATAACTAAATCTTCAAGTAAAGTGTAATCCTTAGCCAAGCACACTTGTAATCCCAGCACCTCAGGAGGCAGAAGAAGAAGGATCACAAGTTCAAGGCCAGAGGCAGCCTGTATAAAGACCCTGACTAAAATTTAAAAAAATAAAAAATGGCCTGGAGGTGCAACTCAGTGGTAGAACACTTGTGAAAATATATGCAGAGCCCTTGATTCAATACCCAAGTACTGAGAGGAAAAAAAAAAAAAAAAAAAAAAAAAAAAAAACCTTACAGAACCATATAGCTGTGTTTAAAGAAAAAATACTTTGCATTTTTCTGTAATACAAAAACTTTTTTTGTTTTTAAATATAAATTTCAATGAATTAACCTTAACTACATAAAAGACAAAATTCAGTTCCTCCATCACACTTTATGATAGTCACACCATCCAATGGTCTATAGCTGGATGAATGTAGCTTTGTTTTGTTGTAGTAAGATCTCCTCAAGTCAGGTCCTAGTCATAGCAACTCTTATAGGGTTTTCAATGGCTGATTGTTCAGGATTGCTTTGGGAGTGGATTGCCACATCCTTCTTCCATTTTTACCATGCTGGGGATCGATCATACCAGGGTCCTCAGAAAGTGCAGGGAAGCCCTCTACCAACTGAGCCAAACCCCAGCCAGCATGTAGCTTGGAGCTACCACATCAGAAGGTGCAGGTTTAAAGAAACAAAAGAGTATAGTAGAGAGGAGCAGGGTAGGAAACAATGATCCCCTTTAAGCTTGGAGGAGTAAGGGGGAAGAGTGGTTGTAGAAACCTAGAGAATGTTACCCATATGGAAAGAACCCCCTCTGCACACTTTCGGTTCAGAAACTCAGGCAACCTACATGGCCAAGTACTGAGGGAAGTAAAGTGCCTAGACCCACACCCCACTAGTGGCATGTTGGTAATGGGACTTTCCAAAATCAAAAACTCTGATTTGTTCATTTCCACAGTGTAAGTGCTTCCACCATAGCTGATTATAAGCTCCGAACATGTCATTGAAAGCAGACACGGGGAAAAATGTCCAAACCTAGCTCTCTCCAAAACATCACAGCATCTCCTCCTACTATACAGTCTCCTGCTAGAACCTCCTGCTGGCCAAGGTCAGCTGATATCCAGAGGCAAGGGAGCCCATGGCATTCTTCCTACTGGGCAGCCTCCAGAACAGGATGAAGAAAAATCAGAAAGGGCAAGTGGAGAAGATATTCCAATTTCAAAATAAAGAAGAACCATCTAGATTTTTGCCTTTGCCTTTTGCACACTGAGAAGAAAAGGATTGCCATTAGGAAATTGAAATTGGTGGTATAAACCCTGAGGGCAGAATGCTAAATAGAGCAGATTTGTTATTTCTCAGAGGAAATTTTTTTGTTCTGCTAGTACAGAATTTGTACAAAAGAAGAACGTTCTTCCATGGAGCTCTTTTGTGGAAAGAATTTCTGCAATTATTGAAATATTATATTGTTATATGAAATGAGTTTATAATGAATAGTGCTATTATTCAGTATATTAAAAAAGCTGATGTGCTACACAGGTAAACTTTTGTTTCAGTTAATTTTTTAAGCTCCATGTGATGTTTATACACCTGCATAATTCAGCGGATGTCTTTTACACGCAGTAATCCTGCAAATCCTTTCTTTTAGTTTCATTCCACAGCAATTTCTACCCAGGAATCCATCAGGCTGCCCTGCATGCGCCTTGCCTGCCTGCTATCGGGCCCTCAGCCTTGCTCTCTCTCACGATGACCCCACATAGCACCACTGTTTCTTCCGAAGACACTTTTTATGTCCTCTCCTCAAGAACCTTCCGGGACTCCGCCAAAGGAAGTCAAAGGTTACCAAAACTAGTCAAATTCTTGGCCTGGACTTCAAAGAACTTCATAACTTGAATTTAGCTTATATTTCTAAGGTCTCATGAGCATTGCCAGGCAGTGAGAGTGTTATATCAGTCTTCAGACCACAAGCTCTGTTTGCTCCAGGGCTTTGTTTCATTCTGTTGGCTTTTTTACCTGGCCTCCAGGATGTACCTAACAAATCGACGCACACACACGCACGCACGCACGCACGCACACACAACATGCCCACACACACACACAGGAACAAGTGCAACTTCTCCATATCTGTTTCTCCAAATCCCTCCCATCCCTGAGGTTCAAGCTAAAACTTTCTGCAGACTTCATAAGCACTTGGGCTTCCGCCTCAGCTTCATACTCTGAACGCCAGAAGCAGCCAATCCTTTGAGTCATTTTGCCACCTGGATCCTTGCTCCAGTTGCTCCCATGGTCTCCCTCACACCACTCCTTTGTATTTCCATCCTATCATGAAACTTTAAAAGCACTGTTTCAAACTGAACCTGAACCTGAACGCTGAACCACTCCAGTTCAAGCATTTTTAAAAATTTTTCTAAATCCAAACCAGAAGCGGAACCCAGTGGAATATTGAGTATTGGATTCAGGTTCAGCTGTTAATGTTTTTTTGTTTGTGTGTTTGTTTGTTGTGTATGTGTGTTATCATTAGCTATTTAAAAAATTCAACTAACTACACACAGCATTCAAATTTTGAGCCTGAACCTGAACCCAAACCCTCTAGATTTTAACATATTGAACTTGCACCTGAATTTGAACCCATTTTTTTGCAATTTGAGGCTGCATATAAAAGTTTCCCAGATAAAGGGGAAGAAGATAATCTCAATGTAAACAATGGAACTTCATGAGTACATTGGAAAAATAAGGAACATAACCCAAATAGGCATTTGAGTTTTACTTCATATTAGTCATAAATCTCCATAAACCTTGTAAGTTGATAAAAGTGTAACAAAAAGTGATACAATAGTTGCATAAAGGAAAAAGCCAATGCTGTACTACTCTGCACCCCGCCATCATTTACCAATAAAGGGAGAAAAAATTAGAAACATAAACTAAGTTAAAAAAAATAAATAAAAGTTATCCCAGGCATGCAGAAGGTGGTAACATTTTAATAAAAGTCACTTGTTGAACCTTTCCTTGAAGTCCTGAGCGAAGCTGCAGGCTAGGAAAGACCAAGAATTTGATAAGTAAGTGTAACAAGATTATTTCTGCTTATATCCTGGTTTCAGCAGTTACATATTGGGTGCTACTCTGCTCTAAGTCCTGGAATGACCATATTTTTAAGTGAAGGACTTGTGTTAGGATACAACAGAAATGCTAAAGGCTTGGGTTTCTTAAATGCCAACTTGTAGTTAAGTAGCAGACTTTTACTATATTTGTTTCTGCCTTGACCAAGAATTTTTGGATTGACATTTGGAATGCAGCCTTGCTTACCTGAACCCCCTGTCTCCAGTGGGAGTTCTAGAATTGCGAAAGTAACAGCCCTCCACACCTGCTTCCCTCCCCTCCTCCTCTTGGCCATTGAAGTTTTGCTCCTAGATTTAGGCTATTACTGATGATCTGGAGCAGCAATCAGTTTCTGCTCTGTGAGATGTTGACAGGACTCACCAAAGCTAAGGAATGTATATTAAAATAAATTTGAGGTATACTGACTAAAACAAACATAAGCTTCTTTACTGCAGAAATTCTCAGAGCCTATACTAGGAAATGTTAATCAGTAAGAAGGTAGATAATGTTGCAAAAAGGTATCTAAAGGGTAGATAATGTTGCACACACACACATCTGAATACAGAAATTTCCCTCCACTATATCCAGCCCCCAGAACATCAGAATTGACCCCACAGGGATATGTGGAGATTAAGTGAGTTATTGCATGGAAAGGCCTCAGAACAGTACCTAAAGGAAGAAGGCTCTTTGGGCTTATTGCTATCAGTGTTATCACATAGGTGTTTAACAGGGACCTACCATGTGTCCCTGTGCCATGTAGAGAAGAAAAAAATGCATATGTATTGAATGAAGATCCTTCCTAGGAGATGGGAGGATCCCATATAGATACTGTGCAGAACCCTAATTGACCTCTATGGAGTGATTCGTGTCAGGAACCAGTTAAAATCAGAGAAAAATTTATTCATTTGGGCTCCCCCCAGACCCTACCTAACCAGGCTTTAGCCAGGGTTCAACCAAGTAGAATGGAGTACTGGTTCAGAGCACAACCTCTGAAGTCTTGCTTAACTCTTGGTTTTCCTATTAGTGACTATATATCATTGGAGAAATTGTTTAAGGGAGCTAAGCCTATAATTCCGTAAAATTTAAATAGTTTTATTTACTTCTTTGGATTGTTATCAGGAATTTAAAAGGTAATGTATGTGAAGAACTTCACCTCATGCTTAGTATATCATAACCTGCTTAATAACTAGAGGCTCCTGATCATCTCTAGTTTCTTTAAACTGTGAAATACCAATACATTTTATCCCTGAAGCCATTGTCACAGTGTCCATGAGGGCCAGTTGGCTTAATACCTAATAGATATTTAGTAAATATGTTTCTTGTTGTTGTTAGGTGCCATCGAGTCAGATCTGACTCATAGTGACCCTATATACAACAGAACAAAACATTCCCTGACACTGTGCCATGCCCAGCACTATGTCAGTGATTCTTTGCTATTCATAGGGTTTTCAATGGCTGATCATTTTGGGAGTGTTCGGGGAGTGGGTTGCCAGGTCCTTCTCCCAGTTTTTGCCATTTAGCTCAGTTGGTAGAGTGCTGCTTTGTGCTCTCTGAGGCCGTGGGTTCAATCCCCAGCACCAGAAAAATGGGAGAAGGACCTGGCCACCCACTCCTCAAACAATCCTGAAACAATCAGCCATCAAAAACCCTACGAATAACAGAGAAGCACTAACATAATGCCTGGCATGGCACAGTGTCAGGTAGTATTTCATCTGTTGTGCATTGGGTTGCTATGAGTCGGACTCACTCTGGGGCAGGCAACAACAAATAAACATGCTAGCAGCTTGCAATCCTGGATTAGGCCCTGTGAGGCCTCATGGGTAACTAATTCCATGCCGCTAGGAACTGAAGGGGCAGCCACGAAATCCTGCAGGGACCTGCTCTGGGCAGCCAAAACAGAAAACTAAGTTTCACAACAGCAAAACGCAATCTCTGAAGTAACTCTTATACTCCTTTATCGTTTAAAAACTGTTAATTTCTAATCTAACATATAAAGATTTGGTTCCTAGTTAAAAGAAAAAGTCTTCCCAAATTCCTTGCTTTGATTATAAACGTTGTGAATAATACTGAAGCTATTCACAATCCAGTGGTCGGAAGCTGTGGGAAAAATAATTTTAATTGTAGATGCTTCATGCAACACTGCTAATGTTATCTATCCTGTTTGGGCAGGGAGAAAACTGGCAACAGCCGTGAGATGGGGAATTTATGTGAGTTAATGGAAATGCTGTGGCTGACCAACAAAGGAACTTCCCCAGCCAAATGCAAAACAAAGATACTAACTTGGAGCCGGGGAAAAAGCCTGCAGCATAATAATGTCATGCATTGTAACCTTATCTAGTGATTGAAGTAATTTGGTTTGAAGAACTTAAAGAGCATTTTGTGGTTTACATACACTGCCAACAGACACTGTATTTAGCAGGCTCTCCACTTAAGTTCATGTACATCCTCTCCTCTCACCAAGGAGGGCCAGTGAGCTCTCTGGGTTGTTACCAACCTGTCCAAGACTTCCTGAAGACAAAAGCCAAGCTCCCAGAGTTTGTATGCAATGTCCGTGCATTGCTGGCTACTTCCAAAGGCCAAAGTGGCCACAACCTATGTAAAGGTTTCCTTATATCTACTTGAGATAATTTTTCAAAGTGTGCTTATAGAATGTTGGTCTGGGATTTAGATAGAACCATCTATCTTCCAGAAAGTCTTTCAAAACAAAACAGCCCCCCCCTCTCTCTCTCTCACACACACACACACACACACACACACACACACACACACACACACACAAATGATCCTCAGGACAAGTGCAATTTAAGTTTATAATAATTGTGAATTAAAGGATTCAAAGGGTGGATTAATCTGAGTGAATTTTCTACTGAAGGAAAAATAATTGGGAGAGTAGAGGCAAATTCTCTTTTCTGTCTCATAATCCAATAACATGACTTTCTTTGTGTAAAGGACAGTAACCAGGGAAGAACAAGAAGACCTTCCTAAGGAACTTACCAATTAACCCTTTCACAGCACTGCCTGCCTGCCTGGCCCCTTGATGCTCTCCCTAGAAGTTCTGACCCTCTTGAATGGAACGTTTTACACACTTGGCACCAGAGAAGTGCTGTAAGGGCTCCTGTTAGACCAGCACATGGGGCACAGGCAGTTAACCTTGCTCTGACACTTCCAGAGACATGGTAGGACTGACTCACTGCCTCATTCATCTTTCTAGTAAACAGCTTTTCTACCATAGAAAATTTCTCAAGACTGCCATATTATTTCATAAAAATATTATTTCACAGATTATAGATAATAAATATTATTAATATAATACTAGAATGATGACCTAAAATATTAATTTCCTATAATTCAATTTGTTTCCTTTTAACACTTCTGGAATTTAATATGACTAGATATTAGTTTAAGATTAGTAGTTACATGCCTATAATTCTAGCACTTGGGAGGCTGTGGCAGGAGGATAGTGAGTTTGAGGCCAGCCTGAACTATACAACAAGACCTTACTTCAAAAGAAAAAAAACAAAAAGCAAAAAAAATTAGTAATAGTCCTAATTCCATATCCTAGAGCAACTCCTTTGAAAGTTGATCCAGGAATTATAATATGCAGTATATTTAATATTTTTCTTGGCTCTTTAGCTATAGACATTATTGAAACTGTGTCGATTAGAGCTCTGAATTTTTTTTCCTATTAAGGTTACATTATATAATAATGTCTAAATTGAAATTAAAACTTCATCTCATAAATCTCACCAATGTCCCATTTGCTGTTTTTGTCAGATTAGATAAAAAAATTTAAATGAGTGTTTTATTGCTTGCTAGGAAATAAAAATTTAAAAACAAATTCACAAATTGTAACTTATATGATCTTTCATAATGTAATTGGGAAAATGCATCATTTTCATGTTCAGAATGAGATAACGGAGGACCAGGACTCTACCTACCTCTTTCTATGCAGAATCCAAATGAAATTTGACATCCATGTTTTTACTAATCAACCATGTGAATATCTGTGCCAAACTTAATCCCATGATATCAAGAGGTCTTAAAGAAGGAAAAATTGTCATGAAAAAATTTTTAAATCAACTTCAGAAGTCTTCCATTTGTAGTGAAAATCAAAGAGAATGTATATTGAGCATCTGGTTATCTTTCTGGATCTTCAGAGTCACAGAATCTCTTAAATGATAATGGTGTTCAGATAAAAAGGCTGTCTGCACCTCCAATGTTTATAGATCTGATTTTAAAATTAGTATAGAGTTCAATTTATGGAAGACAGAACATGTAACTCAAAGGGGAAAAAAGTACACACTTGGAGATTTCTTGTTTCAAGTGTTCTGCTCAGGACTCCATTCTATTTTCAGGAAAGGTAATTGAGTACCTCTCCCCAAGAGCAGATTGTAAGATTAGTATGTTACCAAGAAAGGTATTTGGATGAAATTCTTTTGAGTCCACATTTCTAAGGTAAACTGTATGAAATCACATAGGTTTTGAAGTTGACAGGTCTTGGAGGCCACAGCTACTCTCACATGCCACAGCATCAAAGAAAGGGTAACGTCTGGTGATTAACCTCATGCACAAAACTACAGGGTCATGGGATACAGACAGATTTTCATAGTTCCGTTGGTGACTTATTTTGCTAATCTGAAAACTATCCAGATGAGGAAAAACAGCTATATAAGGTTGGCTTTCTCCTTCCTAAGACAGTTGTGAGAAGATAAAACCAATAGGTTTGCTTCCTGCTTCTCTGAAAAATGTCTGTCTTATGCAGTTTAGTCTTTCACTGTGGCTCAAGATTAGCTGTGGAAATCTAATTTTAATGTGACTAAAAATAAATTAATTCTATGTTGAAAATAAATCACTGAGGTTAGAGGAAGCTTAGAAATTTTTACTGATTATCATACATTAAGTGTTCCCTACAAATTAGCATTCTCCTAGAGATTTCTATGACTCAAAATGGCCCATTTATTTTTTAATAAAATCTGTGATGCTTACACATTTTTACATCATACAGAATTCAAGTTTGAATCTCCATAATGGCCACACATTAGTTGCAGTTCTTCCAGTCATAAGCAATAACTATTTCCACCAAACTAATAAAGCAAAGTAGGACCTCTTTCTATATCCTCAACATCTAGCACAAGGCCTAACATATAGTAAACTACCAATAAATGTTTATTTGATTAATAAGTGAATGTATGAATTAATAATTAGTTCATATTTGATTAATAAGTGAATGTATGAATTAATAATTAGTTCATATTGACACTTAAAATGTTACTAGATATTCTTTCCTGGTTAAAACTTTCAATTATTTGTTCATTCCATGAAATTGTTTTCAGACTTTTTATCAACCAAGGGTTGTATATGTTTGTAGAACACATAGATCATATCTATACCTGTAATATCAATTATGCAAATAGATTAAACTCCTCCAAAAATATATGAGACCACCAAAAGTGTCAAAAGATAATCTGGGGCCAATCAATTATACAGGTCCTCAAGAGATAAATTTCCAAGTTTCCTCAGAACTCAACTCTTCTTTTACCACACCAACTGAAAAACTTCCTTGCAATTTCATCCAAAAAAAATGTACAGAAACATAGTAAGGCCACAAACCAAAACAACCATGATAAAGGTCCTGGTAACCTCAATACTGAATTTTCTTCTCAACAATCTCTAAGACTTCAGATGTATTGAAATAAATACCCAGACATACAAGTAGGTATGTATTTGTGATCAATTACTCAGAAAGTTTTTAAGGGGCTTACACTTGCCTTTCTCATTTCAAATAGATTCTTCTCTTTTTTATGGCCTACCAAATTACACTTGACTAACTGTACCTATTTAGTGAAAATGGATTCCATTAGAGTGTAATCTTACCCAACTATTGTTTTCTTCTGGAAAAAATAATGGAGAACATGTGCAGATGCTTAACATCAAGCTCCTGTTTCTAGAATTACAGCCTTAAAGCTGTCAGAACTGTTCAAGGACAAGGATGATCCACAGCTCATTGGGCATATGAAACACCCATTTTGTGAACATTTAAATAGGTGAGTTGGGAGAATGCTGCACTGGCATGGAGAGCTAAAACAACGATGCAAAGGGACCTTTTCTTTTCTTTTCTTTTCTGTTACCAAGACATCCAGTTTTTCCCCAAAATAAATGAATCACATTTTTCTAATCTATTTTGAATGTGCCAGTTTTTTCTAGTCCATTTTATTTCAGTCTCAAAATGTGAGATCCCTCAGTCTTACCCCAAGATAAGTTATTGTGCTTATGTTTCTCCTGGAAAAAGAGTACATAAGTGTATCCACATTTCTCTATCAAATTGTTGCAACTACTTTGGTTACTCAAGGCCATAAAGATATATTTGTCTACTTTCCTTTACTGTAATATGGACAATTAAGTTCCTCCCCAAAACAATCTCTGAAATGGATACAAGTAGTTTATAGTAATCTCACTTAGTCCTGGAGCTTTAATCAAAAGAGAATAGCGAGTTTTAAAATTATAATAACTTGGAATGGAAAACTTCAGTGGATTCTCATGTAAAGGGGATAATTCTATGAAGTATCAATAATACTTCCCAAAAGTGTTTGTTTAATAAATTTGCTGTCAGATTTTCCTAAACCATATCAAAATCAGTGTAGCTATTCAGAAAAAAAAATCCCTTATGTCTTGTTTGGAAGGAGAAATCTGTTTATTTATGCTCATTTCAGGAAATATAAGATAGTACTTCCTACTGAAGACCATGCCTGCAGACATACCACTGTGGCATCCAATCCCAGCAGATCTCGGAAGCTAAGCAGGGTCAAGCCTGGTTAGTACTTGGATGGGAGACCACTTGGGAACATCAGGTGCTGTAGGCTTTAAAGAAGGACCTGGCAACTCACTCCCCCTAAACAATCAGCCATTGAAAACCCTATGAATAGCAGAGAAATGTGACAACAGTATTTCACCTGTTGTACATAGGATCTCCATGAATCAGACACCAACTCCATGGCACCTAACAACTGAAGACCATATTAGAAAATTTGCATGTGAAGCAATAAATTCCCAAGTGATTTCATGTAATCTCATAAATTGATCATCTTGTAAGTAAATGACTTTATAACTGATAAAGATAGGTTTCTGAATACTATGTGAAAATTTCTCAGAGGAGAAACTGAAACATGAAAAATGAGAGTCACTTAACCAATCAGCACATAAAGTAACTTCTGAGAGTTATCTCTTCAAGTTTCCTTAGGAAAAAATAAGAATTGGCTTTAAGGAAAGGATACAAACTTCAGAATCAGAAATCTGGCTTCATATCCTGATCCTGCAATTTAGGTGTTCATCCACATCATCAATGTTTTTGTGTTCATCCACAGGTCACTTTATTTCCTGGTTATAATTATACACCTACCTTCTAGAGTTGTATGAGTGGAGTATCACAAGGGAAGCAGAAAGCCTGGATCCTTGTAGGTTGCAAAGTTTTAGGAACATGCTAGTAGTAGCCCTACCTTATGAAGAAAATCTTTATAAAAAATCTACAGGTATAAATGAGTGTACATGTATACACATGTACCATCATAAGTGAACTTTTTCTAATTCAATTTTTCCTCAATAAGAAAAGATAAGGCTATCTAACAAAAACAGCTAATTTAAAAAATCTAAGTTAAATTTTCATATTTTTTTGTCTTTTTAACTTCTGATATTCTGTGGACACACACAGACAGTAAACTTTAAGGATCAACTGGAGCATTTAAAATTTCATTCCTTCATTAAGGACAAACTGGAGTATTTAAAGTTTAAGATTTCTATTCTTCATTAATTTTGGTAAAAAGAACTGTGCCTGTGAAAGGAAGGAGACTTTTGAAATCTTATCACTGTGAAAATGAATGAATGTGACAATGAAACATGGACTGTGAAAAGAAACACAGAAAGAGGTGATAAGAGCATATGCAATTGGAGGAAAGTGTGTAAAAGAGTGATAAAATAGAAGGATATTCAGCATCAGGCCAAAATACTTAAAACAATGCATAGCTTTATGAGTAATCCAGGATAGAAACTATTTATTGGACTTAACATTTGCTCTCAATCTAATAAATTCTTACTTTTAAGAAACTTAGGACTTGATTAATGGCAATTTTTGCTTTTCCTATGAATTCTTCTTTGCTGGTGTTATAGACTGAAAAACCATAGTTAATACTTTTGAAATGATGTTAATGATGAGAGATCAAATTACTATGTTTCTGTTTAATTCATCAACAATATAGCACTTATTTCAATTAGGATAAAGAATGTCGTTTACAACATTTGGACAAAATGATTATGGGTTTTCAAGCTAAACAAAATCTGTACCATCAATTTGGTAACGCTAGACACTGAACTACTTCTGACACCTGAACCATTACTCATGGTGGAGGCTTCTATTCAGGGAGCACAGGGGAAATTTAAACCTTCATACCTCAATTTTTCATAAGCATTTGGTAACAATTCAGTGTCTTTCTGCTCTGTTATATGCTAATCTTTTTCCATTTCACTGTTTTTCCCATCCTGTATGTGAATGAAAGGGGCCTGCTCAAGATTCCCAAACTGTGACCCCTTTAAAATAGAATGTACCCACATAAGCCAGAAGATACAAAAGAGAACAAAATTCGATGGTCCATTATGTGCCAGGGATGATGTCAGACTGTATGCATTATCTCATAAAGTTTCATGCAAGGTTTATTATCTCCATTCTGCAAATGAAGAAAATGAAATTTGAATTGTCTCTTGTTCATGGCCATATAGCTCGGAAGATTAGCTCTCATTAGCTTCAAAACCCTTTAGAGTTGAGGTAAATATTCTCAACTCCATGACAACTTGAACCTTACTAACTGTAAATTGTTCTAAAGTCATAGACTTAACACTTCCTGGGAGGGAAATCTAGGTGTGCCTGGTCTGTAGCTTGGCCTCTTTACACTTCTCACCATATCACAAGGATAGGTCTCTTCCTTGTGCTAAATTCACATGCACACACACTCAGCTTAGAAGCATAAAGCCCCAAGGAGAACAGGAACTACAACCCTCCAGCATCATAAATCTGTACAACATACAAAGAAACACAGAAAGCCAAGGAATTGCCAACAACCATAAGTGGTAAGAAGAGGCACCTCTGGAGCCTTTAGAGAGAACAAGGTTCTGCTGACATCTTGATTTCTGACTTTTCCCTTCCAGACCAATGAGAGAATACTTTACTATTGTTTCAAGCCACTTAGTCTATGGTTCTTTGTTATAGCAACCCCAAGAAATTGTTAGAGACTTTGGTAATCCTAAAGCTTTTCCTCTTCTGAGAATTTTCTAAGCAAGCAATTTAGCTCTCATATGATATATTTCCTCCACACATCTGTCAGTTTGCCACACTGTGGGGGCTTGTGTGTTGTGATGAGGCTGAAAGCTATGCCCCTGGTATCTCAGATACCACCAAGGTCACCCATGGTGGACAGGTTTCAGCTGAGCTTCCAGACTAAGACAGACTAGGGAGTAGGTGGGCTGGGATTTAGCTCAGTTGGTAGAGCGCTGCCCTGCAGTCTCTGAGGTCCCGGGTTCAACTCCCAGCACCACAAAAATGGGAGAAGGACCTGGCAATCCACTCCCAAGGCAATCCCGAAGCAGTCAGCCATTAAAAACCCTATGAGGGTCGCTATGAGTCGGATACCGACTCGACGGCACCTAACAACAACAACAACATGATATATTCCTACTTTCATGATCAAATTAAGGAAATAGTTTTTGAAGCAACAAAACTGGAGCTTAAATAAACTGAGTGCTGATTATTGTATTAAATAAGATAATATCTCTAAAGCTCTTAGTCCCAAACCTGGGGACCATCTGGTGCCCAGTGAAGAGTACTCTCTTTCTGTCTCTCCCCTCTTCTCCCACATTACTTGCATGTTTTAAAGTCCTAGAGGGCAGAGACATTGGTTTACCATTTCTTACATGACTCAATATGTTTTCTGGTTCATGGAAGATAATCTATTGTATGTACAAAAAAATGAAGAACTGTATTTTACCTTGAAAGAATAAATGACTAATTGTTTTCCATGAGAAAAGACATGTGATGATGCATTAAAAACTATTTCTATAATAATTAGGAAAAACCCATACATATCATATTCACAACAGAAATAAGTCTTTGTTCTTCACAATGTGTATGTCTTATCATTACATCGTCTTCATCCAACTGTTGTGCTCCTCAACCATGCAAAACTCACTTGTCTTTGCTGACAAGAAATACACTCACCCAATCAAAATTAAGCAGGAAGTGAAATGTTACATTGCGTGAAAATCTTACTTCAAATTTAATTTTTTGCACTTGGTACATAATGACTTTTCCATCTTCCTTCAAAGAAAAGAAATCTTCAATTTCAAAACCATGTGTCAGAGGAAAAAAATCTGTCCTGAATTATATCATTCTACACTAGCTACAGTACTGTTCCTTCATAATGCCTGATTTCACAGTGCATAGATATGCAAACAAATTGCTTAAATCTTTTAAGTCCTCCTTTTACTATTGTTGAACTCTTAAGTATTACTGTGTGGCTATATAGTTAGCAGACCTACTGGTTCTCTCTGGCTTTTACTTGCTTTTTCCATAAGCAGAAGCTGGATCTAATTTCCAAATGAAAGACCTCTTCACTGAGAATTTATTTTTACGAAGGAATAACTTTACAGTGTTTGCCATTTGGGTTTTTTTTTTTTTTTTTTTTTTTTTTTTTTTTTTTTTTTTTTTTTTTTTTTTTTTTTTTTTTTTTTTTTTTTTTTTTTGGCTTTTTTATTCTCTTCAAAATGTGAATGGAAAATGTTCACATGCTTCTGCTTTGCTGGCTCCATGAATTCTACTGTTAAAAAAAAAAGGAAAAAGAAAGAGAAAGGAAACAAAAGTGAAATGAGAAACACTAGTCAATGAACAAAGGTTGAGTCAAAAGCACATTTGGCGTATTCTGTAAATGGTATAATTTTTTAAACCAATTTCACTCTAATATTTTATCCACTGGCCTAGAACATTGGCTCTACTCCCTCTCAAAAATAGTTAGTAATGCAGAGTGACTGACATGGCAGGTCCTAGAACGTTTCAGATGTGTTTGAATTCAGCTATGCCACTGAAGGACTGTATAACCTTGTACAAATCACTTGACTTTTCTCACCTTCACTTCCTTTTCTGTAAAATGAGGACAATGCTCATCTTTTGTACTATTATGGGAATTAAACTAGATAACATATGTAAGCCTGCAGCTATAGCCCTGTGATCCTATCCCATCAGATCTCAGAAGCTAAGCAGGGTTGGGCCTGGTTAGTACCTAGATGGGAGACCGCCTGGGAACACCAGAAGCTGTAGGCTTGCGAGAAGGACCTGGCAACCCCCTCCCAAAAATCAATTTGCCATTGAAAACCCTATGAACAGCAGAGAAGCACTGACAATAGTGTTTCCCCTGTTGTTGTACAGAGGGTCGCTATGAGTCAGATACCAACTCGACGGCACCTAACAACAACAACATATATAAAATGCTTAGTACAGCATCAGACAATCATATCCCATAGACGGTTAATGGTACCTAATTCATGGTGCCTATTACAAGATTGCCTGCAGGCATACCAATGTGTTGTCTGATCCTGTGGTGTCAGATCTGGGAAGCTAAGCAGGGTCAGGCCTGATTAGTACTTGGATGGGAGACCACCTAGGAACACCAGATGCTGTAGGCTTGGGAGAAGGACTTGGCAGCCCACTCCCAAAAAACAATCAACCATTGATAACCCTATGAATAGCAGAGAAGCATGACAGTAGTGTTCCGTCTGTTGTACACAGGGTTGCTATGAGTCGGACACCAACTCAATGGCACCTAACAACAACAGCAACAACTACAAGATTACCAGTAGAGCAAAAGTGAGACTCTGCTTAGCTCAAGTCCACTAGAACTTTGTTAATCAAAAAGTGGTGGCAAGATTTATTCCTTCTGAGGGAGCTGAGGAGAATTTGTGCCATGCCTCGTCCTTGCCCCTCTCTCCAGTCACTGCCCCTCTCTCTGATCGCTTGCTAACAGTCTTTGAAGATCCTTGGTTTATAGATCACCACCTTTCATCTTTACATGGGATTCTCCCTGCAGGTACCAGCTATGCTGAGGGACACTCAGAGGCAATTGGCTACTCGAAGTTTCAGTCTTTCACCCCACACCCAGGTCAAATGACTTCTCTACACACCAGGACCACTACAGACCTCCCGCAGAGTTCCCTCTTGCTTCACCCTGCCCGGAAAGAGTTCACCATCTTTTGGGCCCTAATCTAGTCCTCATGCTCCACTTCCCTAGCACTATGGAAAAGATTGTTTCCCCATATGTGCCCCTAGCTGACTTAGGATTTAAGGGAATGATCCCACCCACCTACACCTTCCTGGCACCATAGGCCAAACAAGGCTCTAAAGTTCTACTTTGCAAGGATTTTGACTTAGAGATGTTCCATCTCTAGTCTCTACTTTCACCCCATTGGCTTCTCAGGAAATTATGTACACCAATGTCTAAACCTGCAGGTTCCTTCCCTACTGAGTAGGTTATCATTGCAATGACACATCTTCAAAGACAAAGCTAATCTGTCTCACAACTAGGTCTGGCATCATGACATCACCTGGGACTTTACTAAACTGTAAAATATTAAACTGTACTCCAGACCTGCAAAGCGACACCTAACAACAACATGCTAGGATATACAATATTTTTCTAAGAAATGTTCACAGGTGATTTTGAATTCCAATTAAGTCTATATAACATCTATTCTACCACAGGTCATTCTAATCATCTTAATTTACTGCAGATGCAGTTGCCAAAAAATAGTAATAATAATGGGAAGGAGAATCAATGTAGAGGGTTAAAGAAGGAGAGGATAATCTCAATGGAAACAATGCAACTTTATGAGTACATAGGAAAAATAGGGGAACATAACCCAAATGTGCATTTGAGTTTTACTACATATTAGTTGCATAATCGAAAAAGCCAATGCTGTATTACTCTGTACCCCAACATCATTTACCAAGAAAGGGAGAAAAAATACTAACGTTTTTAAATTTATCTATTATATAACTTGTAATTCTATGACATTATAGAAGATGTGGCAAGAACAATAACTGCTTTAGTTAGCAGAATAAGAGCCCCCAAAGATGTTCATATCCTAATTTATGAATCCTGTGAATGTTTTATCTTATATGGTAAATGGGACTTTGCAGATGTGATTATGTTAAAGATGTTAGGATGGGAAGATTGTTCTGCATTGTGTGAGCAGGCCCAATCTAATCATTAGACTTTAAACTGGAAAATCGTTCTAAGTTAGTCAAAAGGAGATGTTACTAATGAAGGAGGATTGGAGAGGTAGAATTTGAAGAACACTCAACCTGCTGTTGCTGGCTTTGGAGGTGGAGGAAAGGGACCCTGGAGCTCAGCATGGCAGGCAGCCTCTCAAAACTGGAAAAATGGAGGAAATTGGTTTCCTCTGAGAGCTTCCAGCAAGGAACCCAGTTCTACTGACATCCTGATGTCAGCTCGGTGAGACCAGTTTCAAACTTCTCACCTATAGAACTGTTAGGTAATTTGTTTTTATTTAAAACACTAAATTTGAGATAATTTTTATAGCAATAGAAAATGCAAAAATGTGACAAAGCAAAAAGATCTAGATCTTCTTCTTCCTTACTGATGCCTTTAATACAGTTTTCCCCAAATAGGTGAATCCTAAAGATTTTTTTTTTTACATTGAAAACCCTATGAATAGCAGAGAAGCACTAACAATAGTGTTTCGCCTGTTGTACGTAGGGTCACTAGGAGTTGGACACAGGCTCAATGGCACCTAACAACTGCTATCATGAGAAATGATCAGAGAGAGAGAGACAGAGAATTGATAAAAAATAGAATGCAAAAGAGAGAACAATTTAAATGAAGCTCACCATTTCAGACCATATAATAAGAGTAGGTGTCTATGTATGATACTGTGTTTTTCAGTTTCAGTTCCAGAATTTTTCCCACATGTGAACATCTCACTTCATTGTAATTCACATATAATTCAATGGACAACTCCCCCTCTGTAGCTGAGACTGTCCTGGTACTCACTATGTAGCCCAGGCTGGCCTCAAACTCACCAGAATGATCCTCCAGCCTCAGTCTCCTGAGTGCTGGGATTCCAGGCATGCGCCACCATGCCTGGCTCCAAATCAAGATATGGTGGTGGTGATCTAACATCACTCTATTCTTTCTTTCCTGGGTAGCATTTGGTGTGTACCATTTTCTTAATTCACCTATGTATCTCACACATCCCATTTGCTTTCTTTTTCTGAACTTGCTCCTGAAGAGATGGAGGATATTTTCAAAGATTTAAGGGGAGAGAGAAAAATGAGGAAATTTTTACTTTACTCTTTTTTAATTTCTAATAGACTCATATGCTCACAATTAGAAAATTATATTATGTTCATACAATTAACAGAAGAGCTCCATAATGTATTTTTATTTACTGATAAAACGACCCCAGTTAGAAGTTGTCCAACTTCATCTAATAAATACTTCTGTCTCTAGAGCAATGGGTTCCCACAACTGGCAGCAGCATATCAGGATCACTGTTTTAAAACAGCTTAATTATACAGAAACTAGAATTGCAATGCCATTGGGAATTTAAAACAAATAGATCTTCTGATTATAAGCTTGCCATAATTTCAGAGGCTGATTCTAACATTTAAGAAAATGCTGAAAATAAAAACCAAAATGCTATCAGGTGATCAAACAGCCAGCTAGTGAGTTAGAAGGTAAATGCTGGAAATAAAAATTAAAGAGCTAGAAGGTTATGGCTGGAGGCTCACATTAAAATGACTTAAGAAAACCAAATATCAGTAGATTTTCCTGTGTTGTTGGTGATAACCTTGTTTAACACATAATTTTGGTAACGTGGGTGGAGTATTACAGCCTGATTTAGAAGGAAGAATTTTAAATCTCAAGGATAAGTTCAAAGCAGTTAATTTTTCTGTATACCTAACTAAACCCCAGGGAGGAAGTCCTCCCTGTTCTCAGATCCTCTCTCTATGCTTAATAGCTCCTGGTTGTGGGGAAAAATAAGAATACCTTCAGCAAACAATCTTGGTAAACAAGACAGTTTGTTTGTATGGATCAGATTTCTAGGATCTAGTTAAAATCTTCAGTGACTCCAAGATCATGTTCACTGCACATATTTTTCAAGTGTTAAATTCTATATGATTCACTCAAGGCTGAATTGAGTGCAGGTGGTTTTCTTTTTCACTTTCTTTTCTCCTTTCCTTACACCAACCCTGCATACCTCTCAATGGGCTTAAGTGAAAGGTAAGAGAAAAGGCAGCTGAGACTCTCTGCTTACGTCCTACTTTTATACCAAACAAACCAAATGAAAGTTAAAGAAATGTGTAACTGATAACTAAGAACCCAAAATATTGTTCTCAAATTTTGATTGAGAAGTACATCCTTTTGAGAGCTAACTGAAGTGAAAGCTAAACTTTCCTTGACTCTAACATGCACTCGTTTTATAAAGGGATCGTGAAGTGAAATAAGCAGTGTTAATATGAAAATCTTGTTTCACATTGGGAGACTGAGTACACTTTTTCAAAGGAGGGTGTTTCGGATGTAAAGAGAAGATCTTTTTTTAAAATTGAACTTCATTTCAAATTTTCAGAGCTAATGGACAAGTGGTTTTATATACCTTGAAAGGGCAACTATCATAGCAACTTTGCTCTTCTTCATGATTTTTTCTCCAATAAGGTGATAGTGGATTTATAAAACATGCATAATTGTATTGACCTTTAAATTTGTGTCAAAGTTGAGGCTCCTGTATGGATTCTTTAGACCTGTTCTTAGGAGTCATAGGAGTTGCCTTTTTTCTTAACATAGTCATGAACATTTTAATCTGGGTTATCATGGCTTAAGAAAGGTGGCAGTAAGGAAACAGTTTGTATTTAAAGATAAATATCTTTTAAAGTTATAACACTACAAAATAAGTGTCACAAAGTAAGAAATAATTTGAGAAGAAATCAAATATCATAGGCATGGTGGTGCTATAACTGACAATTACAGGTGATTTTCTAAACCGAAGACACCTGCCTTTGACCATGCTCATGGCTTTGAATATGATTTCAAATCAGCAGCTCCATTGCCATCTTCAAGTACTATTGATATTAATCTGGCTGCAAATTGAAATTTGGATTTTATACCAAAAGACTAGATTCAGTTGGTCTGAGGTGTGGTCTGGGCATCAGGTGGTTCTAATATATAGCTAAGTCTAGGAACTGGAGAGCTAGAGGTTGAAGTCAAACTATGTTGATAAATATATACTTATGACATGCTTGATATTACCAGGACTGCAGGTGAATGGCAGGAGTTGATTCCAATTGCTTGTTACTGTATGGGTTGCTGATTCTCAGGGAAACATCAGTTCTTGGAATGAGAAATCTTCCTAAACTTGACCCCTGAATCATCACCTGACCCTTACTAGTGTCCTGGCATAAGTTTGATTTAACTCCACTGTTATGGATCTACTTATGTTTCAGTCTCTGGCAGGGGATAGAGAACAAGGCATAAAGGAAATAATCTCTAATCACCACCGTGAAAGCCTAAGTAGGCCATATAGGTTTTTAAAAAAAAAAAAATCTTTTTTCAGTGTTCAGAAAAAAAGGATTCAAGTAATATTCACTACACATTTTCTCTGTGTCTATCTATTGAGGATATGCAATGAGTGTACAATAGTGACTTTGGGCACAATGATGAAAAAGATATGATCTTTCAATTTGAGTGGAAATAAATATTCACAATAGCAATAGTTATAATGAGAGCAGATATAAGGTACCATTGAAACACCTAGAAGGAAATCTTATTTTCAGAAGTTAAAAAGGATTTTTTGGAGAATGTGGTATAGAACACTCGACTATCTGATAAGTAAGAGCTAGCTGAGTAAAATTTGTAATGGGAAAAATAAAACCCACCATGGTGCTAGGCAAAAATAACTAGTCTTATAAATCATGGACTTGTAACTCATACTAAAATGGCTTATCTTTACCTAGAAGGGGAGAGTCACAATCAGTTTACATTTTTGAAAACTCACTCCAACCACAATATGAAATATCTAAAAGGAGAGGGCCAAGGCTCATTCAATGTTTCCTAAACACAAGGAGACCTCAAACACACCACACACACACACACACACACACACACACACACACACACACACACACACACACAGAGGTTCATATGGAACCTTCTCAAGACTTCAATCTCAGTATTTAATTAGACTTACATGTGTTTCCAAGTTTATAGTTTTTAATAGTCTAAAAAATTATAAGTCAAAATTACTTTAGTCATGGTAATAATATAAAAGTTTCTTAGGTTTGCTATTTTACAAAGCAGAAGTCTAGATACAGGAGTATGCAGAGAGACAAGAAATAAATAGAATCAGAATTGGATTATCTAACAGAAGTATCAATTCCTTAGTCTATAATGAGAAATACTTGATTATTTATAATACCTTTTCATAATTGCCAAATGACAAGAAATTTTTGTTTGCAAATCTGATAAATAAGTGAAAACAATCATAGAGTTATCATAGAAGAGAATCATAGAAGAGTTATCATAATAGAACCAAGCATATCTTCCCAATACCTGAAATATTTTCAAATACTTATATGTTTTAAACAAAAGGATTATAGATTACTAAATGATCAATTCAAAATGTGAGCTGTTTTATCATCTTCAAGCACAGAATAAATAATTCTCCTCAATTTCAACACTAGAAAACTATAATATGCCCTTTCTTGGCTAATGCTTATTTCATAATATCTTTGAGGTATGAAGAAGTCCAAAATAAAATATAAACAGTGGAATTCAGAGGAAATGTTGCATTTGGGGAAGGGGCTAAGCTAATCTCCACTGGCGTCTATCAGAACCACTAAGAAGTGGCACAAGAGTGTGGGCTTGGAAAGAACGATAGGAGCATCTGAATATTTTGTTATTTTGAAATATTATTAAAAACAAAAATCTAAAAGAAATCTGCAGCTGGGAGGGTAGGGGGAGAAAATGAATTCTTATTTTAAATATATGTATTAATTATTGCACAAAGCCAGGTAGGAGTTTGCAGCTGGAAAGGGTAGAACAAAGAAAAAGTAAAATTTTGTTTCAGAATAAATTCATGAATTCATACTTCAACAAGGGAACTTGCAGCTGGGGGAGGGCAGAGGGACAGCAATATTTTTTAAGTCAGTCACATAATTTAATAAAATATTCGAGCCCTCACTTTGACATAGCATTGGAAGGGACATTCTTGAATCAGTATCAAAGTAGAATCAGGCATTTTATTACGCAAAAAGCAATTTTTGCCTTCTTGGCTAGCTGAGATATTTCTTTAAATGAGTACTTGCTAACCAGAATCTAAATCTCTATAATTCTGTGGGAATTTTCCTTGAATTACAGAGAATAAGAATTTGGCCCCAGGTGACTGTTCCTTTATTCCTCAAATTTGTACTTCAAAAGAATTTATTTTCCTCTAGGGATCCAAAAGCATTTCATAGCCTTAAATTAGCTGCTTTTAGCACTTAAAAGAAATTGTGGGCTTTTTTCTTTTCATTTAAATGATTTGATTTACCAAGTAGGCCTTCTTCCTGAAAGGTAGGAAAAGGGTAATGCCGTGATGTCTATAGTCAGGAATATGATTTTAGTTCAATTACAACCATGATTTTTGAGTAAAGCCCCTGTCAGCCAAAAACTATAAAATTCCCAATGATTCCCTTTCAAAGTAAAAGTTAACCCTTTATTAAAACAGCTAAGTATAAAAGCCATTAGACAATAGAAATGGATAATATTTTTGTTCCCATTTTCCAAAGTGAAATAATCTTTTACACATCAGTGTAGTAGAAAGTGAACATCAGTGTTTTCACACGTTTTACTATTATAAACTTAAGCTAAATCAATATTTAAGGTATCCCCTCTTCGAGAAGACAGAGATGTTTGTCTGTTTTCTGTACTCCTAGTCCTCAGTAAATTTTGATGAAGAGACAAAATGTGGGGTCCCACTTTAATAAGAGGTAAGTCACAGAGACGGGAACACCAAAGTTAGAAGCATGGATCAACTTGCCTTCCTTATACTTGTGTTAAGTTCTGAAACTGCTGTAAGTTCCTACTGACTTTGCTTCTCACCACACAACAGGAAGAACAAGAACTTGCCTAAGGAAATTGTTCTTAAACTATTGAGTTTAAGGATCCTAGTAGAGTCTTAAACTATTAAGGGCTCAAAAGAGTATTTGTTTACGTTGTAATATTTATCCATAGTTACTACGTTAGAAGCTATAACTGGAAAAATATAATTATGTATTAAGGCATTAAAAATGAAAACAATTCCATTATATCCTAATATGAATACCACATTTTTATGAAAATAACCAATTTTCAGAAACAAAAGTATATTGAGAAGCATGACATTGTTTTACACTTTTGAAAATCTCTTTCACGTCTGACTTAATAGAAGACAGCCGGGTATTGTTACCTGCTTCTGCTTCCAATCTCTTGTAATATGTTGTTTTGGTTGAAATCGATAAAGAAAATCTGGCCTCCCACAGATATGTAATTTGAAAGGAGAGGAGTATTTTAATAGCTTATTTATATAATTGTGAATATTCTTTGATAACTACACCGAAGCTTGACAGGAGGCAATTTCTTAAAGATTAAAATATGGAATCTGAAACCTAACAGTGCTTGTTGTTGTTAAGTACCATCGACTTGGTCTGATTCACAGCAACCCTATATACCATAGAAGAAAACACTACCCGACAGTATGCCGTGCACAGGATCTTTTTCATGCATAAGCCCATTGTTGAAGCCACTGTGACAATCCATTTAGTAGAGTCTTCCTTATTTTCACTGACCTGCCACTCTCCCAAACATGACATCCTTCTTTAGGGATTGCCCTTGATCTACTTGGTGCTATGATTTTGAAGCATCATCCATTTATTATTTGGAAAATGTTCATAGACTTATGTAGACTTCAAAACACTCAAAAAACTTATGAAAACAAATACTGTGAGTTGTCTTCCTTGAAACCATAGACTCACTTTGTTAATTTCTGAATAAATCCTTGCCAAATACCACAGCTTGTTTGTCAGTTTTTCTTGCACATAAAATGTGGTGTTTCTGAAAAAAACACCAGTTCAGCTCACTGCTCAAGTACTGCTCAATCCTATTTTGGCACACAGCAAAAGCAAAATGCTTCATACATTCTTCCCATTCATCACACAGATTATTTAAAAGATCTTGACTCAAGGGTCAAGATACAGTAAAATTATCTCTTCCTGGTTCACCAAAGACATTGTTAAGGGCAACTGGGGTGTGTGTGTGTATGTGTGTGTGTGTGTGTGTGTGTGTATGTGTATGCACACATATGTATAAAACTGTATTATGAATGTGTTGGTAAAGAATTCAACATACAGAACACACAATATAGTCCACTAATTTAATTCCTAACCAGGCACCAGCAGTTTTGCCCACCATTGTTTTGCACCATTAATACAAATGTCAACACAATGAGGAAAGGCAGGTGGAATCCTAGTGTTAGCAATGAAAAGTTTTGGCCATTTGGATTTCATGAAAACGTCCTGAACACAAGAGTCTTTCGACCAAACTTTGAGAACCATTTGCATAAGGCAAATTTTTACCAAGAAAATTAGAAAAACTAAGTTTCTACTTTGCCCTTAAGGAACAACAGCACCTCTCATGGTCTTCTTTATAATAGAAAGCTGCTAAGCAGATGTATGCCTGCAGCTGTACCACTGTGACATATGATCCCATCAGATCTTGGAAGCTAAGCAGGGTCAGGCCTGGTTAGTCCTTGGATGGAGACCACCTGGGAACACCAGGGGCTGTAGGCTTGAGAGGAGGACCTGGCAACCCACTCCAAAAAAACCAATCTGCCATTGAAAACCCTATGAATAGCAGAGAAGCACTAACAATAGTGTTTTGTCTGTTGTTTGTAGGGTTGCTATGAGTCGGACACCAACTCAACGGCACCTAACAAAAATAAGTAAATGTAACTTACCACTGCAGTAACAAAAATCATTTTAACCATACTTTCCAGGTGTAACAGCAAAAATGCATTCAAAGCTAAGCTGTTGAAATATCTCATATCCTATGTACCTAATATTATTGAAGAGAAAGATTAACACATATTTTAAGAGATTTCAACCTGCTTTACTACAGCTTATGAATTACCATCCACTTTATGCAAGAAAGGAACCCACAGAGCAAATAGATTTAACAACATTTACTATAGGACAATTGAAAAACATTTTTGTAAATATGATTAAAATAAATTTCACTAATACTGGTGTCATTTCCAGTGCTGAGAACTTAGAATTCATTATTCCCCTCATTCATTATAAGTAATTTCATGTTTATACAATATCCTAGGAAGATACAGTGATAAGATAGAGACCAGCTTTTCAGAATGGTTCAATTTCTAAGAGATACAATTTTCTAAAAGAAAACTTTTTCCAGAATAGGTAGAAAATACTGAACACATGATGCTTTCAGAGATGGTGAAGAAGTAGAGGAACATCAGGTTCATATGTCAGGGGACCACTTCAGAGGATGGAATGTGTGGGAGTGGGAAAGAGATGTGTCACTGGTCAGGGAGGAAACTCATAAAAGCTGAAATACGTTCTCTGAGATCCAAGTTCTTTTACCACTACTTTCTCTAATACTGTGTATCAGGCTATTTTCAACATATGACATCTAAAAATTGCTTTTTAAATGATAACACTTTTTAAATGATATGCTCAGAGATAATCACCTCTCAACTCGTATCAACAGATAACCCACCTGAATAGAAGTTCCTCAGGTAACCCAGGGATTCTCAGAGCTTCCTTTTGTATTACCTTTTACAGTTTATTGTTGTTTAAATATATTTAAATTTTTTAGGTTATCAAACACAACTGTGAACCTACCATCCAATCCAAGAGCTAGAAAAGTACCAACAACTAGTCTGTACTTAGTCTACTTCCCTTATCCCAACTCCTTTGACTCCTTCCAAATTAACCTATCTCCCATATTATTTACATTTTCTTTGCTTGAGTAATTGTTTAAAAAACTAGATGTGGAGAGAGAGAGAGAGATAGAAAGACAGATAGATGATAGATTCGGTGTTTCAATTCTTCATGCTCATTTCTAGCCAGAGTCTATTTATTTATCCTTGCTTCTCCATAACAGTCCATAGTGTCATCTACAATAATTTATATTGAAATTCTCTTGTCAATGAACATTTGGGTTGTTTTCTGTCTCGATATTACAAGCAGTGCTGCTCTGGTCCTTCTCATCTATGTCTTCTGGTGCACATGCTTAAACATGTCTCTGGTTTAAATTCTTAAGAGAATTTCTAGGTCATAGTGTATGTTCAGAGTGAGTGTTCAGAGTCACAAGCATGGTCATACCACTCTTGCCAAGTAGTTGTAGTGATTTCACTCCCACAAACCATATGCTGGGGGCTAGGATTTAGCTCAGTTGGTAGAGCGCTGCGCTGCAGTCTCTGAGGTCCCGAGTTCAATTCCCAGCACCATAAAAATGGGAGAAGGACGTGGCAACCCACTCCCAAGGCAATCCCGAAACAGTCAGCCATTGAAAACCCTATGAGGGTCGCTATGAGTCGGATACTGACTCGACGGCACCTGACAACAACAACAACATAGATTGACAGAACAGAGGTCCTCACAAATGCTAAGTAAGCATTCCACCACTGAACTACACATATAGCCCTTTTTCATTTTTTATTTTGAGACAGGGTCTCACTAAGTGGCTGCCTCTGGCCTCAAACTCTTGATCCTCCTGCCTCAGCTTCCTGAGTGGCTAAGAATGCAGGTGTGTGTGACAGCACCTGGCTTCATTATTCTTTTTTTTTTTCTCCCTTTATCAGTAAATGTTGGTGGGGTATAGAGTAATATAGCATTGGCTTTTTCAATTGTGAAACTATTATATCACTTTTGGTAACACTTTTATCAACTTACAAGGTTGGCTTCATTATTCTTAATCTTTGCAAATTTCATGTTATAAATTGGAATATCTCAACTTGCATTCTCTTTCCTACTAATAAAACTGAGGCCCTATTCAAATATTTATTGGCTATTCTTTTGTTCTTCTGTCAAATACTTGTTCATGTGCTTTGCCCATCTTTACTGGATTATTTTTCTTGCTGGTAATTCCTTATTGGTATATTCTGGACACTAATCTTTACAACCATACAAGATTTGGGTTGGCTTTCAAGTTAGTGGCCTATTTTCTACTCCCTTTGTGTTGCATCAGACAAGCCAGCATTTCTACTTTTAAAATACTAATCCATTTAGAATTGATTTTTGTATATGGTGAGGTAGTCATTTTTTTCCCACACCAATGCCCAATTTTTCCAGTATCATTTTTTAAATAGTACTTTCTTTGTTCTTTGTTCAATGCTCCATGTCTCCATTGATATCTAGGTTCTCTGTTCTATTGGTGAATCTGTTGATATAACAGTATCAATTAAGCTTTACATTTTTCATCTCTCTTAAAACACAGATTCCTGAAAATGAGATCACAGAATGACCTGAAGTTTGAGGCAAAATAAGATAATTTTAATTGCAATAATGAAATATAATCTTTCTCAAATACCAATATAATAGTATGGTAGCTAAATCATCATATTGACAATGTGAGTGAAAATTAAAGAAGAGAAATTCAGTATTCAGGATAAAAATCAGGACCTATGACAATGATGTAATAAAAATGTCCTAATGCTTCTCATGCCTGGAGCTATAGCACCCTAGCATCTGATCCTGCCTGACCTCAGAAGCTCAGCAGGGTCAGCCTGGTTAGTCCTTGGATGAGACACCACCTGAGAATACCAAATGCTGCAGGCAAGGGAGAAGGACCTGGCAATGCACTCCCCAAACAATCAACCATTGAAAACCCTACCAATAGCAGAGAATGACATAGTTCAGAGCATGGCACAGTGTTGGGGAGTGTTTTGTTCTGTTATACATAGGGTTGCTATGAGTTGGAACTGACTTGATGGCACCTAACAAAAGCAATAACATCTCTCATGTGTATCATTTCCCTTGCTCCTACACAAAAAATAAGATTTGTCCTTCCAATAAGTCAAACTAAAGAAAGTTATTTGAAAATCTGAGTTTAAGGAACTAAGCCACAACTTCATGGAAAATCTAAGAAATCATCCTGTTTGTCTGCTTAGCTTTCACTACTAGCTATATGTATACCTAGAATACAAAGAAACTTTTTTAAAAAATTTAAAGTGAATAATATCAAGAAAATTGTTATTATATGGGTTTTGAGGTTGCTTGGTCACTAAAAAGTATATGAAGAATCCCACTCTGATTAGCAAAGAATAGGCTTTACAAAAGTTTTCTTCTCATATAGTCTGGTTAATAAGTACTATTTTGGTAATTTGCTTCTGCCCTGGTAGTGGCAGACTTGATTTCATTAGTTTCTAGAATACTAATTCTTTAAAATGTTCTAAAGGTAAGCATATAAAACAGATCCCAGACTAGGGAAAAAAAGAAAAAAAAAAGATGCTTCTCACATCTGTATGAAGCTATTTTCCTAAGTCTGCTTTGCACAATGTGTGCCCTCTTCAGCTGTCATCACTGTAGCAGAAAAACCCACTCAAATAAGCTTATGGTGAAGTGGTTTATTAGGAGCTCACAGTTAGAGGATCAGTCCATAATGGTGGCAGGGCATGCACAGCAGCAGTAGCATTAGGTTCTGTGTGAGACGACCTCATGCCACAATGGACCATGATCAGAGAGAGAGCCCAGTGAGGGAATCGGGGAGGGAGGACCTACCAAGGCCCACCCCCAAGGAGGTACTTCTGCCTAAGGCCTGCCTCCCAAAATTCTATCTCCCAGGACATCATCACCAGCTGGGGACCATACAACATGACCTTTGGGGCACAATTTAGGTCCAAATCATAATACTTAAATTCTTATTTTCCTGTGACCTATTATGAAGTCATACCTTCTAGAAATGCCTTTTTGAATCTAAGGATATATTTTGAATATAGAGCTAAGTGACTGAGCTAGTGAAAGGGCTTTCCTAATGGGCTGAATGTGGTGTGAGAGAAAGAGAAGAGTTAGAGATGACTCCGAGGTTTGTGGTAGAGCAATTTCAAAAATAGATTCCCCATCAGTTGAGGTGTAAAAAAAACATGGAGGCAGTATGTTTGGAAAAGGAAGAATATGGGATTTGGAAAGGGTCACTATGAAAGCTCTATTAGTAAAGATGTTAAGTCAGCACTAAAATTCAACAGAGAGGTTAGGCCTGGAAATATAAACCTGAGGGTTGTTGGCAAATAACAGTATTTAAAGCTAGGAAACCATTAAGTAACAAAGACCTGAGTATGCTTATGAAAAACTAAACTTCATAGTGAGACCAGTCTTTACATTCAAGTCATAACACAACTAGTTTGCCATGTTTTATTCTGAGTAAACCTGTGTTGTTTCTTGTCGTTGTTAGGTGCCCTCAAGTCTGGTCTAACTCATAATGACCCTAGGTACAACAGAATGAAACACTACCCAACACTGTCCCATGCACATGAATTTTTAGTGTTTAAGCCCATTGTTGCAGACACTGTGTCAATCCATCTAATTGAAGGTCTTCCTTTTTGGCATTGACCCACCACTCTCCCAAACATGATGTCCTTCTGTAGGGATTGGTCCTTCCTGACAATATGTCCAAGATATGTAAGACACAATTTAGCCATCCTTGCTTCCAAAGAGCAGTCTGGTTGCACTTCTTCTAGGACAGATCTGTTGGTTCTTTTGGAAGGCAACGGCATATTTAATAATCATCTCCAGAACCATCATCCTTAGGTATCTCTATTTCCCTAAGGGCTTAATTTTATGATCTACTCTGTAATGTGGTCCAGAATCAATACCAAACTCTTGATTCTAGATAATAAACCTTCACTTTTTAAACATAATGATCCCTCTTCAATATTATATGATTCCCTTTAGAATAATGGAATTCAAAATTACTTCAAGGTGATAAACTTTGAGTCCCCTGCCGAGCTGAGTAATTGTATCAGTTCCTGTAAAGGCAAAGCAAATCAATTTTGTAGGGTATACTTGAGTGAAGATGAGTAGGTTTTAATAAATGAGACACAATTTTCAAATTTGTGTTTTTATGAAAGAGAGATAGAATCACAGACAAGAAAAGAACACAGTTGTGGTACAGTCTACTCTTAGATGTTTGCAGTGCTGTTTTTCCTATTTGGCCATACTCAGGATGAGCAGTTGTTAGAAGCAGCTGTTACTGAGATGGAGAGGAATGAGAAAGTTCTTAAATATTGCTTTCTTAAAAAAAAAAAAAAAGCCAAACTTCAAAACATCTGGGCTCTGCCCTGGGAAATACTTTTGGTGAGACTGAAGTGATTATGTAAAAGATTATGCAGAAGGGAACAGCAACTAAGTCAGCCTCTTCTTTGTTGCCTACATTTTCAAAATCTCCTTTTACTTTCACAGTAGTTTTTGTCAAATGCTATGAAAGCTTTAATGAATTCATCTCATTTCCTTCATTTAAAAATGAATCTTGTTTTAAACTTTTGAAGATGCCTTAACTTTTTGGTGTGGTTGCTCAATATTTATCAATGATTAGAAAAGCCACTCATTTAGATGTAATTTTTAGCTTGTCTTTTTCTTTTTCTCCTTCTCTCTCCCTCCCTGTCTCTCTCTCCCTCCCTTTCTCTTTCTCTGCCTCCCTCCCTTCTTCCTTTTCTCTCTCTCTCTCTCTCCTTCCCTCTCTCTCTCTCTTTAACTGTTTTCCTCAACCAACAGGACACAGGACATACCCACCCTTCTGAGAAGTCCTCTAAATTCTGAGAGGTGAAGGGAGGAGCCATGAATGACAATACACCATATAAGAGGAAATCAAAACCAAAAAAGTTGGCCCAGATTTTTTGAACAAACTATATACCCCCAGTCCCAGCTCCATCTGAGTCATAGGGTTATGTTATCACCTTGGTCAGAGACATTACTGTTAGGGTGGTATATCTGTTGTCACTAGAAAACAGCAGTGCCAAGTCATCCTTCCCAATGGAGGAAAGTGTGGTGTCAGAATTTCAAGAAGGTCCAAATCAGGACACCTGTATGCCAGATCGGCCCAGCTGCACACAAGGCCTGGCCAGGGCTGCAGAAAGCCATCTGCTCAGCACATGAAGTGCCAGTTTCTTTGCTGAAGATGGGTTTGAAGGATGGGATCCTTTAAAGAGAAAGCTCACAGCTCGGCTGTGACATCCTTAAACTTTCTCACATTTTTAAAATAAACAATTTTAGGAAGAAGGGATTAAAGGCTTATGCCTGAGAAATGACAAGAAGGGCATAATGCAAGTTCCAGAAGAATTCTTCTTAGAAGTTCTTACAATTCTCCTTAGAAGTTCTTCTTCAGATCGGCATTTGGCTTTTCTCTCTGGTGACTGATGAAGTATGACTACAGTGCTCAGAAAATTCCAGGTGTTCAACATGTGCACATTCCAGAAATGCTCTATGTTCCTGCTGCTGAGTTTGCAACAATCAGACCAGTAAGGGAATCTGTCTCTTCCCTAGCTCCTGTGAAGCAGAACAAGACATTTGGCCCATGCCTTCATTTCTCCATCAATGAAATCTGGTCAGAGAAGACATGGCAGATAATCCAGACTCTGTAGAACAATTAGTATTAAATTCCCCCAGCCCAAACACATAAAAACTGATACCTAGAAAAGTAAAAATTAACATTCATGGTTTGAATTTTAGGGGCTGGATTTCTCCACCACTAAGTCCTTGTTTAGCAGTCTATCTTTCAGTAACTATTAGTAACTATCAGGTATTAAAAATGACTTTTGTTGGTGGCCTTCAGAGGAGTTGCCTTGTTTTGTCTTGTTTATTTTAAATTGAGACTTAAAATCTGCACCCATTTCCCATTCTTCTACAAAGATGAGAAGACAAGCATTTTAACAATGTTGTCAGAGTTCACAGGCCCTGTCCTATAACCTTTTTAAACAAATACAAACAACACCCCTTATGAGAGAAACAATCTTACCCACTTTTACAAACACAATATTTAAGTGGTTTCCCTACTTAATTTAGCAAGACAAACCCGTCTCATATTAAAAATGTAAACAAATAATTCCAAGTGTGAGGCTAACGGACCAGGGGACCACAGATACCAAAGGGTGACCTTGTTTGTAACTTATATGGACAATTTTCTTTGAGGGACATCTTCCTTCCTGCCTGACTGTGTCTCTCAAATATTCACTGGGCACTCTTCACATGAGATGAACTCAGAGGATCTTGAGAGATTAAGTGAGATTTTTAAAAATCTGGCAAAAAGTAGTTACTCAGCAAATGTTAGCTATCTCTATCTTCCAAAAGAATGACACAGGGCTTTGCTCTGGTACCCAGCCACACTCACACTGGATGTAGGATATTTCTAGAATACACAGGAAAGGAGGTATAGTCAAACCATGGTGAACGTCAGATGGCTCTATATATGGATACATGGTTACTATGATTGGTATTTATCCTGCTTGATTTTGTGTGTGATTGAGTCACAAGTTGTTGGTGTTGTTGTTAAGTGTCATGGAGTCTAGTTGGACTCTCCTATCAGTTATTCTCTTTATTCCCTTTCCATGTATCTTAATTGCAGAACAGCACTCCAAGTCCTTGCATTAAGTCCCACCAATGATCACCACTACTGGCACTTTGTGAAGTGTACAACTCTTACATCTAAAAGCACAGATTGGAAGTCAATCATTTTTTCATTTCTTTTACCATTCTCCCTTAGCTCCTTAAGACATTTTAAGTAATCCTTAAACATTCAGAATACCTAGATCCCACCATCAGAGCATCCTCTCCAGTTAGTCTTTGACTCTTCCATTAGGGGTGTTTTTTAACAAGCAGAATTACTGGTGCAGTTGGGCTACACTATTCTTTCATAATGTCTACCAAGAACCAGTGTTATATTTTTGGGTCTTAATTTTGTATGCTCTAGGCCATCAAATACAGTTGCTCCTGTGTGTTGAAAGCTTGTATTTTCTAACAAGAAAACTCACAGTACACACTCCAATTCAATTTGTAATCAGTCACCAGGGTGGCTGTGGCATAAGACCTGAGTACTGGTCATTTGTACTTTTAACAATAACCAACAGAGACAAAAATTCAATTACAATGCCTTGCAGTTGCTGTGGCCAGGACCCCCTTGGAAATGTAATTTTAAGAGGATTTTTCTTGTTAAAAAACCATTTCCTTCTAAAGAGTTTGGGAAGATAGCAACAGGGCAAATAGGCAAGTAAGGAAATTTACAAGGATTTCCAAAGAGCATTTTGGAAGCATTGTATTAATTTGAACAATGCAAAAACATTTTTACTGAGTTAAGAAGTTTAGCCCTTTCTCTGTAATTTTAAAAGGATCTATTTGCATTTAAAAATAACTTTTCAAAGACTTTTTGGGGTCTCTGTGCATGCATTTTAACTAATAAGTCACACATGAAGTACCGTGTGTCACCAGATTGGACTCCAGGGAATTGCTCTGGGCATGGTTTGCTCCTGCCTCTTCTTTCAGGAAAGAGTGGGCTTGGGATGGAGAGCAGACTGCTCCCATACACTCATTAACTGCTTCTGGAACATGGTGATTCTCTTAGAAATAGGAACCATGTTACTTAAAATATGGCCGGGGTTCTTCAAATGGAGAAGACCTGATTCCAAGGTAACACTAGAAATTTTCTTTTTTAATTTAAAAAATTTATAAAACGAGCTAAGGGTTTTCAATTATAATCATAATACTGCTTTGGCTCAAAATTTCTTTTTGGAGGTTTATGGAATTGTTTTCAGAAACTACATCATATTTCTTTGACATCCTCATCTTCCGTGGGGTATTTGGTTATTGAAACAACAAAAAGCCATTCAGATGTAAGTACTTTGAATATGGTATGTTAATCAATATGAGTAACATTGTCTATGGTCATAAGCTATGATATAAAAGAAATAAACATGTAAATTAATTCTGAAGTTATCTACATTATAATATCAATGGAAAACTTTTTTATGCTAATTTGGAAAAATAATTTGTGAACACACTTTTTAAAAGACTCTATGACAACATATTAACAACTGTACCTTTACCAAATTTCTTTCCTCTGTTTTGGTACATATTTGTATGTTCTGTGCCTGTCCTCTTAGTGGTAAACCCTGGTCCATTTTACCTGACATTCTCTCCACCAATCCATGCTGAGGGCACTGCTGACTTCAACACTGAATCTTTGTTATTTCTTCCCATATTTCTAATTCCTTGTCAGCCTACCTCTTCCCACTAATATTTTAGTGCTTTGTAAATTACAAAATTAGAATCAGATTTCCGCAGGGACCAGTGAGGTATTTACAAAGGGGAAAAAAAACTTTAATTTGTGCTAAAATATTTGGAAAACAAAAGGGAGACCTCACTTCTTTGCATTATCACCGTATGATGTTCAACACAATGAGATGTTTTCATGACTATTTATGGAGCTGTCTTATTCTTAGAATTCATCCTGACTGTCCATCAATGCATCCAGAGTGTCATCTGTGCAGAAAGATTGAAATAACTTGAGGGATGATCTTTGCATGGAGATTGACATCTAGCTTTATGTTACTCATTTATAATAGAAAGCTGAGATTCAGCTCAATTGGTAGATTACTGCTCCATGCTGTCTGAGGACCTGTGTTCCATCCCCAGCACCACAAAAATGAGGGAAGGAAGTGGCAGTCCACTCCCAAAAACAATCTCAAAACAATTGGCCATTGAAAATGCTACAAGGGTCACTGTGAGTTAGACCCAACTTGATGGCACCTAACAACAATAAATGTTAACATAATTAAAGTAAGCTAGATAACTAAGGGGCTGGGATTTAGCTCAGTGGGTAGAGCACTGCGCTACAGTCTCTGAGGTCCTGAGTTCAATTCCCAGCACCTCGAAAATGGGAGAAGGACCTGGCAATCCCCTCCCAAGGCAATCCCGAAACAGTCAGCCATTGAAAACCCTATGAGGGTCACTATGAGTTGGATACCGACTCGACAGCACCTAACAACAACAACAACAACAGATAACTAAGTGGTAGAAGGACCCAGTAACCCACTCCCAAAAATCAATCTGGCATTGAAAACCCTAAGAACAGCAGAGAAGCACTGACAATAGTGTTTCCCCTGTGGTATGTAGGGTTGCTATGAGTGGGATACAGACTCGATAGCACCTAACAACAACAACAAGATAACTAAGAGATGAAATAAAAGTGTTTATCCTTAGAAATCTTTTTTTAAAAAAGAAAATATGTCAAGTTCTTTGGTTCTAATAACTGTATTGGAAATGGAAGCATAAGCCATACAATTTATAGGGAGCCTCTTTCAACCATAAATTTTCATGAATTCCTCAAATGCACTACATTTGTTTAATTGCCTCATATATATGCCAAGGATCCAGCACAGAGCATGTGTCTAGCAAATGTTTTTTGACTGAGAGTATAGTATCTAATATAACTTAGAAGTAAGCAGTTAACAAATTGGTTGACTTACATGAGGAAATTTAATCACATCTGAATTCTAAAATGTATCAGTAAAAGGTTTCTAGCTACTTTCCCTGGCCTCTAACTTATATGTTGTTGTTGTTGTTGTTGTTGTTGTTGTTGTTGTTAGGCGCTGTTGAGTCGGTGTCTGACTCATATCAACCCTATGTATAACACACAAAAAACTATTGTCAGTGCTTCTCTGCTGCTATTCATAGGATTTTCAATGGTGGATTGATTTTTGGGAGTGGGTTGTCAGGTCCTTATATAAGGTGGCATAAATAATGATTAGTTATATGGACTCAAGTCTGTTTTAAACTTCAGTTTTCACCCTCATGTCCTCTATAGCTTGAGAGACAAAGTAGAGAAACAAGATAATTATGTGGCATGCTGAAAAGTGTAGACTTCATGTTCTAGAAATGGATATAAATGGGGAAGAAACTGATCAAATTTTACCTTAGAAATCTCAATTTAGAAGTAGTATGGAGGATTTTTTGCAGAACTACAAAACCTTTTGTAATACTGTAATAGTCTGTAGAAAAATAGTAATGGAACTGAATGAATCACATAGGAATCAAACTGTATGGATCACAATAAAGCAGCAAAGGAGATCGATATTAAGGAAGAATTAGATCCTATAAGTTAGAGAATAATTGCTTTGGTGAAGCAGGAAATAGAAATAGAAAGCAGGAACCTAGAATGTTTCTAGATCAAACAAATGGTTGGGTGAAGATGCTAATGACTTTTATAAAGAATATAATAGAGCATGCAAGCTTTAGAAAAATAAGTAATGTGTTTAGTTTTGAACATATTCAATTTGAGACGTCTTTCAGGTGTACAAGTGGCTATAAGCCCTGGGAAGATAGATATATAGACATTTTCCAGAGAATCTAATCATAATTAATTACCTATAATACTTTATTTTTGCCACTGTCTCCCATGTTTCCAGTCTGTCTGTCTGTCTGTCTGTCTGTCTGTCTGTCTTTCTTTCTTTCTTTCTTTCTTCTTTCTTTCTTTCTTTCTTTCTTTCTTTCTTTCTTTCTTTCTGTCTTTCTTTCTTTTTTAGCTTAAAACAATACCCATTGATTATCTCACAGTTTCTCTAGGTCAAGAGTCTGGGCACAGCAAGGCTGGGAGTCTTTTCCTTAAGCCCTTAAAAAACTGTAATCTAGAAGTGGGCAGAGTTGCATTTCTCTCAGGAGCTTGGGATCCTCTTCCAGTCTCACAATATTGTTGGCAGAATTCAATTCCTTGAGGCTGTATGACTGAGGTCCCCACACTCTTGGTGTCAGCCAGAGGCCACTGTCAGCTCCCAGAAACCCTGAATTTCACTGTACATGTCCCTCTCCCAGATCCTTTTCAGTTTTCAATAGATTGCAATCATCAAGCTTTCTTCAATTTTTTAAAGAATCATGATCATGTTTACAAAATTCGTTAATTTTTCTCCTTTCCCAGGGAAACTAGAAGTCAAAAATTATACTCAGAGCTAGCTAAATTAGGACTATTCATTCATTTTGGAAAATACTTTTAGCTTAAAAAAAGAATCACTATGAAAAGACATGGAGGAAACTTAAGTACATATTGCTAAGTGTAAAAACCAACTGGAAAAGACAAAATACTTTATGGTTTCAACTGTGTGGCAGCCCAGAAAAAACAAAGGCAGTAAGTAAAAAGATCAATGGTTACCAGGGGTTAGGAAGAAGGAAAGGATGAATAGGTGAAGCAAAGAGGATTTTGTGTGATACTATAGTGCTGGGTAAATGGTCTTATACGTACAAAACTGATAGACCATATAACACAAAGAGAGAACATTAATGTTCACTCTGAACTTTAATTAATAATAATGTATCAATATTAGCTCATCAATCATAATAAACATACTACACTAATGCATGTCATAAATAATAGGGGAAATGGAGGGCAGAGAGGAGGGAACTCTAGACTTTATGTAAACTCTACTTTCCACTCAATTAAAACTGTTCTAAAAATAAGGTCCACTAGATTAATAATAATGTTTAAAAGTCACACTGGTTCTCTGAACACAATTTTACTCTCATATTCTCATATCACTGTATTTGTCACTCTAAGATTCCTGCAACCATAATATGAATAATCAGTTATTATGTTGTTGAATTGGAAATTCCTGCTTAAAATATGGTATTGTGTTTTCAAAAGCTTTGAAAAATACCCACTTTCCACTTTGATACGTTCTTGGTAAAATGTGTTTCCTCTCTCTCAGTCTCTCTGGTTTCACACCAATTCCAATTTGTTACTTCTCTGAACTTTATCCATTTTGAACCCCCTAACATATCATGTGTCCAAAATATCCTCAAGTTTTGTTTTAGAAACTTAAAAGCACACTGATTTCTTTTACTGGGTCCTTTTATCTTAACTTTCCAAGATGTTTCAAAAATATATAAGAAGTAACACATCCCAGGTATGACAGAAAGAAAAGGCACAGGGTTCTTCTTTAAGGTCATAGACAGGATATTCCAAGGGTACACAAGAGAGCTATTTATAGCCTGCAAGTGTAAAGACAATTATATTTTCATTAGAAATGTGAAACTATAATTATGATACCAAATTTTTTGAAGAAATCCAAGGAAATCCAAACCAATAGGCCAAAAGAGAAATCGACCCAAAAAAACACTGTCCACTTCCACAGTTTTTAATGTAAATCTATCAAAATGGAAACTATATTTGTAGTTTCAAAATCACAACCTATTCATAGGTTGATTCTATATAACTGTTTTTTTGCCATTCATAAGTTCAGGATATAAAAGTCTTATATTTATTTTTGGAAAAACAGCTTCTATGATGTTAATGCAAAGAAGCCATGTTTTATGGCTTGCAAGAAGACAAGAAAAGGTAACCACTATTATGAAAACCATTGTCCTGATAAGAAAACTATAGCTTAAAAATCCTAAATGATTTCTTCAACATCCAGCATATTTAAAAAGTGTATAAGTTTGCTGAATCTATGTCTAGCACTCTCTGGGGTTCACCTCTTGTCCTACATAGAAATTATAACCATTTTCAACAGCAAATTCTTATGAACAAAATATGGTGAACAGATGGATGGCATATGCCCAGAGGGAACTGTACTAATATAAGGTAACAGATTCAGATTAAACATGCCTGTAACATCAAAATATCAAATGCCCCTTAGTTATTGCTCACATATTACTGGCAGAGGAAAGAGAAGAGATTAAGCACATCCTGAGGTGAAGAGATCAATCACTTCTGGGCCAGAGGCTGATGTGGGATTAAAGAAAGGAGAGAGGATGAGGTTTGAAAGATAGATGCTTCTCTCCAAGAAGGCCTGCTGGCCTCACACATCCCTCACCAGGGCTGACTCTCAGTGTCTTCCTAGTGTAATGCTGATCTTCAAGCACAATACCATGCACTGTCCCTGAAAGGGAAGGGCAGGATTCTAAGGGGTCCGTGTTATTCAAACCACAGGTTTTGATCAACCAATTCAAGAAGTCATGACCAGCATTTTAAGAAAGAGGACAAGGAGGTGGAGGAGGAAGAGGAAAAAAGAGAAATGAAAAGGAGCAAGAGGAGAAGAAAACAATAGAATATCACAGAAGGAAAGAACTAAAAAAATTTAAAATGTCACACCTCATTGCCTCACACCTCATAAAAGCATTCATTTTTAAACTATTTTAGGAGTATAAGGGTGAGGGGTAGTGCTGAATCACAATTTCAAATATATTTCTGTCTCTGTCAGGAAAATTTTAAGGCCATTGGCCTCTATCCTAGTGAGGCTTGGCCCCAGGTCAAGCAATCTGCGTTTTCTGCAGCCACCATTGCTCACCTCCCACCCTTTGTGTCTCCTGCTATTCCAGCGCAGACTCAGCCAGGCTTCTTGCTGATCACATCACTACATCTTGAATAATTTCAGTTAAACATATTTGGAGAATTCTCTTAGTTGGTTATTAAAGAGTCAAGCATTTTTAAAGACTCTATCAGGTTGAAAGTAAATGTTAAGGGGACTTTTCACTCTGAAAATTAACAAGCCATTTAGGAAATAGCAACTGGAAAAAATAATCTTTGTACATAGTCCAAGGTATAAATATAAATATTTTATGTTATTTAGAATATGTAGGTACCTTCTATAATATGTAACATTTTTATGAGCATAAATCAGAGGTACTTACACATTCTAATCAGACACATTCTCTTTAACAACTAATGCTAGAGAAAAAAATTATAAGCCACTTAAGCCTCAAGCTTTCAAATAAGTTGAGTTAAAAAAACAAAACGCATTTGTCTTAGAAATGCACACAGCTTTCTTTCATCACCAGTGAGTGATGAAATAGAACAAAGAATAGGAAGAATTGTGGACAATCAGACTTGATTCTTATAGCCTGAATTAATCTGCAGGGTTTTCTGATAGTTATGAAAAGTCATAAAGATTTGATTGCCTGAGTCCTGACAATCTGAAGCTAGACATGAAACATTTACATTTCATTATAGAAGGTTTCTAAGTTGTTGCTATTATTTGTGGTGTGATTTCCATAACTGTTAAGCAAGAAATGGGACTCAAGAGTTTATCAAACTAATGGTGAATATCTTCATATATGGTAAATGATTCCAAAAAATGAAAATAATATCAGTTATTGAGAAAAAATGAAATAAAATGAAAACAGGACTGTGAGGAAATGCCCACATTTATAGGTAGATGGTTGTAGAGGACTTGGTGTAGGAAATAAAGAGGAATGTGCCAGGAAAGGAAACAGAAATAGCCTAATACTAAATAAGAAAAGGAAAAAATTAGGTGTAAGGAATATTTAACAAGATTCAGAGTATAGAGGATGATTACTGGAAAAAAGACTTTACATTTCAAGAAATGACATGTTGTCGAGCCAAATTTCAAAGAGTTCAGATGAAGTGACATTAGAATGAACAAGTGAAAATCACTATTTGAATGTGACTGTAATTCCAGGAGATTCTAAGGGGTAACTTTACCCTCTTCCCTCCCATTTGGATGAATGTTTTTACTCCATTGTCAGATAGAAACACTTACCAGCAATCTGTTTCTAATATGGTAAAAGAAAGTTATTACATATTTCCTTCCATGAGATGAGTTTTACTCTCAGCCTGGCATTATTAAAACATTCCCAATCTATGTGAATTATGAAAAGTAACACAAAATTAAATTTAAAAATGGAAAGAAGATGGAACAGAAATACTGAGCCAACTTGTGAGCCCTTCTAGAAGACACAAGTGACACTCAAAGAGAATTGTAAGACTTCCAAATTCCCAGCAAGCTATGTTGGCCCTGATGCTGTGCAGGACATCAAGATTCTTACCTTTGAAGGGGTTATCTTACTTTGGACAATATCAAATTAATGCTATTGGCAATGGACTTAACCATGTTATTCAATTGTTTTTGTTCCTATCATTAGACAAGGAATATGGCCTTGGTTGCTAGAACCTCCACTTATTGTGATTATATTTTTAATGAGTGAGGTGCTCTTGTTTCTGTGTTCTATCACATCAGCAATTCCTCAGTGATGTGCTAGTTTGCTTATTTTCTACAAGAAATGCTCATATTCAATAAGAGAAATGTGACAACAAGGGTGTGTGTGCATTTATTTCATCTTGTTTTGTTTTATTATTCTTAGCTTTAGTGTAATTGAGTTCATTTATTCTCCTCGTGCACATCATATGCGATAGTTCAGTCACCCTTGCCTGACTTGCTAGGAAAGATTAAGCAGCCACTTCTAATTTGATACAGGAGCACTTAACTTTACTAACTTCTGTAATGGCTGCAGTAATGATGATATCAGCACAATAACAAATGTACTTTCCTCTGTAAGATATTTTCTATATATTAGTTCATGTGATTCTCACTATTGGCTAGAGAGTAAAGTATTATTAATGTGATGGTTGCTATTAGTAGTATGATCCTTATTTTATAGAGTATAAAATATGCTAAAGTCATTGGTGACTTTTCCAAAGACATTAAGCCAGTCATTGGTGAGCTGGCATTTAGAACCTGTTAAGACACTGTGGTGCTATAATGCTGACACAGACCATCTGATTCTCTGAAATGCAGATAGGAAGGGGCAAATCCAAGGGAAAAGCAAAACCAACCGCAAGCTCTAAAACAAGACAGTTTCTTCCATATGTGATGTAGGCACATAAGGAATGCCAGCCAGACCTTGGTAAAGAAGCTATTGAGAAGGCCTGTGTACATGCAGTCAGTGCTCAGCTTCAGGCAGCTGTGTATAGTGACTGTCTTTGGCATGAGAAAAGACGAGAAAACAAGGTTTATGCAACAGCATCCCTTTTAACTAGGGGCAATACCATATTTTGATGAGAAAGAGGTTGGTATGTGGTGGAGTTATTTTCCTTGATAACAGTGAAGTTGTGTGGGAGGAAGATAAGTAGAGACAGAGATGAAAATAATGTTTGCTATGCTGCCTGTCTTTGTATCCACGAAATACTAACATCCTTCATGCTATTTGGAGTGGCAGCTGGCAGTAATAGAGAGTTTGGGTTTTGTTGTAGATTTTAATGAAGCTAAGGTTAAACCCATGTCATTATAAAATATAAGGGAGAACAGTAAAAGAAAAGACAATGTTCACTCTTATCAGAATAAGCTTATCATATTGTAGCTGCCCAGCCTTGTAAAACATCAGATACATCAGATAGCTTAGGTTTGGATTTTTGCTTTCTCTACTTTCTACTATGAAAATTGTATGAATTCCATAAGTTCTCTGTGTTTCAGGAAATTAATGTTTTCACTATTTATCAAATATTTCATCATTTATAAAAATAAGGATAATATTAGGGTTGGCTGTCTAGAGGATCAAAAGAGTTAATACAAGTGAAGCATTTGGAGTCACGCCTGGCATAGAGTGAATGATAAATGTTACCTCTTACTATAATTTAATGTACACCATAACTACTTGTAAGACAGTTTAAGGAAACAATATATCTGAAGATCACTGGATTCTTCCAGTCCCTAAAAAGAAAGAACATGTTTCTGAAAAAATAGGGCCAGTTAAATGTACATTCAAATTTAAGCTAATATGTGTACCAAATTATATTAATGAATCAATCAGATACATCAAAATATTTAAAAGAATAACTGATGTATATTGGTCCTTTTATTTGACTATATAAAATTTATTACTTTTGTGTTTTTGCTAATTTTATTTCTGCACTTATAATTTATAGGCTACAGATAAATTTAAAGTAGTATTAAGATCCCACAAACATCATTTGTTATACAGATTCAATGGTTGTAGAATAAAAGTTTGCATAGCAATTTGTTTCAGTGCTACATAAATTAGTTACTTGAATTAAAATACAGTTTCCATATGACAGAAAAATTTCTAGTCTTAAAGGTTTCTCTGATTCAATTTTACCATTATGCAGAAAATAATTCATGGGATGAGCATTCCAGGACATCTGATTCAATATTGGTGTTGTCCATGTCCTTACTGTCATTAGTTTGAACCCAAAGTGGGCAGGGACCCAAGGCTGTTAGTATGACACACTCATAGGAAAACCACTATTTCAAATATTTGGATGGTGACTTTTCTTTCTGTGGACAGATGTTCCTATAAAAAAAAAACCACTCCCAATTTTTATACCAATTGACCTCCTTGTTTGAGGAAATGATTTATACTTCTCCTAACAAAATTGGAGAAAAATATGATGTTCTGCTCTGGTTCCTGGCAAGAATGGACCAGTCAGGAAGACAAAGCTGACCTCCACTTACCTTAAATAGCAATGGTAAATATTAATTTATGTATTCCATGTTTAATCCTTCTGTGTAATCTAAATTCAATGCTATAGAATGCAAAAAAATCAATCTATTAATTACTTATTTTATTTTATTTTGGATTTTGCTTTAGACTTTAAAAACATCAGTAAGAAGTTCATGCAGACACAAATATCACATAAGTCTTTTGAGTAGTAAGATAAATAACTAGAAGCAGGTTTATCTCCTTTTTATAGGTAGGCTCAAGTGACTAGAGGTATAATGATGGAAAACAACTTGAATGGACTGTCAGAGAGTCACGGGCATAAATAAGATTGTAATTCATTTTGATATTACCTCAATATTAAAGAATACATAGCCATAAAAGACTGATTCAAAAATGGTAAATATATAAAGTGTTAAAAATTTCCTCTAGGACTTCACAGATGGTTTTTCACATCTATTTAAGATGGTCATATAAGTGACAATATTCCCCTAAAAAGAATATACCAGATACCCTTCTATAACATTGTAATATCTTTAAAAACTATAGATTTGAAACATTCTGGGAAGGAGGATAAGGGCAGAATTGTGTATCTAAGGAAATACAAAAGAAGTGTACAGCAGGGTCAGAGTCACAGCTGGAGTGAGTTTAAGCCACCTTGTCCTCTTGCTCTCTGTAGCCTATCACAAAAATGAAATGATGGATGCTCATGCCTAGATAATCATTAAAATACTTTTCTTGCTACTCATGAGGTAACCTTCCACTTGTACCAACTATCAATTCTCAATAATTTACAAGGAAGGGAAAGGAATCTTAATGTATCAAAATCTTTTAAATTATTTTGTAAAATTTAACCTTAAAAATGATTTGCTTTTGGTGTCAGTTGATGTCCAGAAATAGTTAGCAGAGGAAAGTTGGGCTGGGGTAAAAAAAAAAAAGGTCATGATTAATTTTAGAAAGTAAAGAGATCATCTACAAAAAATAGTTTATTTCAGTACGCACTTTCATGAATGTTTGTGCAAATAGATATACCATTTTATTAAAGAAAATGAAATCTACAAATATTATTACTCTCTAATCAACACTCTCTAGTTCCGTTTCAACATCTTTCATGAATACTTTTCTCACAACATAACTCTATCTAAGCTACTGTCCTTCAAGTGTCCAGGCTATATTTGAAAATTATGGAATCTGAATTTATACTAAACTAGCATCAGCTTCTCTTTAGAGACACAAGGCAAGAAGCTTATCTACATTTAAAATATGATTATTTGTCACTGTTCTACTCATCCTTTTTCAAAAGAATTTCAAAATGCTACAGCATTGCATTGAAATTAAATTCAGCTGCTAGCCTCAGTAAGACAAAGCAAGAAGAAAAAAAGAAGTTCTCGAAAACACAAATCCCAAAGGTTTTTCATTCCACAGAAGCAAAATGTTGTGAATTGTAAAGGTAAAATGACGTTTATAATTTTGCTTCAATTTTTAATTCATTTTGAAAGTGGCCCATAAAATTCAACACCACAAACTCCAAAGGTGATGTAGCACAATGGTGTACTTAATGAAAATACGTTCATTCACAGGATACTGAAGACTTTATTTAAAATTACTTTTGCTTTCAAATATATGAAATACTTTCCTTAGGAACTGTAACATATAAGTATTGAAGTATGTAAATATTTATATGTGCATGTGTGCAACTTAATTTATCCCAAACACACGCATGCACTACCTTTTAAAATACATTAGCAATAGCTGCAAATGGGAAGTCAAGTTAAAAATTAATGCAAATAATTCAGCACAATCATTTTTGCTAATTCTGTACCAACCATCTGAATACTACTACTCTCAATTTTCCATCATAACCCATAACTGTATCTTTAAAAGCAAACCTAAGTATGATAATCCTAACACCTATAGAGAACAGTGTTTGCTCTCTGTGACCTCTCAATCTTTCTTAAAATTCAAGAGCACATTTTCTAGGAGTAATTTACAAATAATCTACTTCCCCTGTAAAACAAGAAGAATTCCTGTACATGAGAATATTTCTCTTCATATGAAATCGGGCTGCAACATTGGAGCCAAGTTAGCCTCATTTTCACTTTTGTAGATGAGTGGGTTATTAAATTTCTTCAAAAATTTTTCTGTAATGGCAATAAAATTTTTAATTCTGTATCTTGAAAAATTAAAATAGGTAATTGTTAAGGCAAACAAGATCAAAAACAAAATTTCCAATATGCCTACTTGAAGTTGCGTCCCAGAATTTCTTATTCCTGTGTCTCTGAAAGACGTATATTTCCACATCATCAATTATGGATAAAAGGAGTAAGAGAAATCAAACTTATTAGGCCTCAGGATGCACTATATCATCCACTAGTTTAATCAGTTGATACTTGGCTTCCAATCTTCTCATTTATATTTTGCTATTATAATGGATAAAAATTTAGATCAGCTACATTTCAATTCTAGCAATTTTTCTATTAAAGGAAGTGACATCTTGAGACATCTTTCCAATTTCCATTTGTTTTTGAAAATAAGAATACTAAGAATTTTGGTGAACATATAATGAGTGGAATAAAAAAGATAGAGTAACAATATTCAAAGAATTCCTCTTTCTGCTTTAAGGGAGAATCTATCTGTTTCTCCATAATAGTAAATGTGTTAGATCATTTGCTATACAAATGAGAAGACAGAATACACAAAATACAGTCCTCCCACCTACCAGCTGTCCTCTTTCTATTCAACCCAACATTTCATTTTGTTTTGCCATTAACTCCAATGTTATACTTTTCTCATAAACCTAATATTAAATTTTAAGGGTCTGTTAACCACAGTTAAGTGCATGTACAATGAAATGTATTTTGTATAATCACTTGAATTATGGAAAGCATATCAAAAACTAATTTGTAAAATAAATCAGTAACTTCAATTTAAGGAGATGCAAGTAGTTTCAAACTCTTTAAGAAGCATAACTAAGTAGATATATGGAGGGAGATACATATATATATATATATATATATATATATATATATATATATACACACACACACGCACGTGCCCATGCACACATATATAAATTTAGCTCAGTTGGTAGAGTGCTGATCCACACTTTCTGAGGACCCAGGTTTGGTCCCCAGCACCACAAAGATGGGAGAAGGACTGGGCAGTCCACTCGCCACGCAATCCTGAAACAATCAGCCCTTGAAAACCCCATGAAGGTCAGGATGAGTTGGACTTGACTCAAAGGCACCTAACAATAACACACACACACACACACGCACACACACACACACACACACACACACACACACACACACACACACACACATAGTTACTATTCAAATCATAAGGATAAACTAGGAACTGAGATATGTCCCTCAGTCCATTCTGTAAGTCCATGGCTAGTGACAGTGCTTACATAAGCGATCATTTGATGCAGGAACATCAGGTATCCTGGCCCAAGTTACCTCAAATAAAAAGTGTATTGTAGAAACTCCCAGAATGTACATGAATTAGAGTGGGAAGAAACCTGGAAAGATTATTGGGTCCCTCTGTCCTTGGAGGGCGTTGAGCTCTCTTAAACTGCTAAAGTGGAGGTAGAAAGCCGTGTTAAAGAAGTCCTCTGGTTTGGATTATGGGTACACATTCTTTCTAATCCTTGAGCATCAGAGGATGGTTTTCCAACAGTCTGCTGGCTTCCTTGTTGTTAGGCATGTCAGGATGTCTCCCAAGAAGAAGAAAAGGGAATGAGAATGGTCATGTAAGTGTGGAGGCATGTGCAGGGGGACAGGATACGCAAAAGTTATATATCGTTACTTGTACGTATATGTAATCCTTTGAGAAAATAGCTGAAATATTTGACATTGCAAAGCCCTGGGAAGCATTCTCCAGCTACAAAATGAACAAATTTGTACCCGTGAGAGGGCAGTGGGGGGCCAAGCTCCAGCCTGAGCCTTCCCTGGCGGTCCCTGCAGGACCAGCCCTCGCTATCAACCTTCACCCTGCCGCCTACGCTGTGAGCAGCCAGAGCCGCAGGGCGCTCAAAGCGCTCCGAGCAGCCGCAGCTTCTCGGAGGAAACGAGGAAACCCGGATCTGCTGCACAGGGACCGCCGCGGGGGCATGACACGCGTGTGAGGTGCGTGCGCTGTTTGGCAAAGTGGCTTTCGCCTTTGGCTTCCCACAAAAGAAGCGGAAGGTGGAGCTACAGTGGTTCCTAGTGCCCGCAGAGCCCCCTCTCCTGGCCGCTGCGCGCCGATCACATGTGGTGCCCAGTGTGCGCGCTCGTGTCTCTGTGTGCGCCTGGGTCACAGTTTGCAAATTACTGTCAATCTGTGTGACACAGAGATGGAGCCGGCGGAGGGAAAACAGAGACGCCTCTTGCAAAATACGTCTCTGGTGTCCTTGCTATATCGCTGGCGCCTAAGACGCTGTCATTGTCACCTCATCATTTTCTTCCTCCCGGATGATTTACAGCGCGACATGAATGAAAAATGCGCGTCTGTTGGAGCTGTTTTCTGCCTGAGAAAGTGGCTGAGGGAGAAGAAGAACTTGAAAAAGGATATGTCACTCTCTCCGGGTTGTAAAAGGGTAATGGGCGCCCAGAACCTGGACTCTGACGGTACGGACTGAAATTCCGGCTGTGCCATTTACACTAGTCGTGTGCCTTAGCCAAATCACTAACCTCTCTACAACTCAATGACTTCATTTGTGGAATGGGAAAGGAGCAGCGTCTTACAGACGTAACAAGTGGACATGAGAAGTTTTAGAACAATGCCTAACACATAATAATTGCTATGTGCGAGCTGCTATTAGCATCCCCATGTCAGAGGAAAGGACCGTTCTGGCCAATTTCCCGAAAGGACCGCACTAGATCCCACTCCGTGCCCAGATCCCGAAGCAAAGGTGAGACAGAGCCCTAACCCGCCAGCTCCATGCAGGACACCAGCCGGCAACCACCCAGACACCAGCGCCCATGCAGATCCAGCCAAGGGCAGCCCCTGCCCCGCTGCCGGCACGCCACACCTGGCTGGGGTCGCGCTCTGCTGTCCCGCGCCACCGCAAAAGGCGCGCACATGCTGCGGAGCGCCGGTCCCTACCTCTCCTGGCTGAAAGTTATGTTTGTGGAGTTTTCCTACCTGCCCCAGGTTTTTTCCCTTCTTACTGCCGCCGAAAGCCAGTCCTTGGTATATGCCCGCAGATCGATTGGCGGCCTGGGCAGGCGTCTCCCCGCCCAGAGAGGACTTGATGGAGTTGAGTTTGGCCCGCGAGCTGCCGAGCTGTGAGCTCTCAGCCATCAGCACCGCGGCCAGGAGGAGCAGGCAGCGGGAAGAATCCTTGCCCCGCATCATCGTGGCCATGCCCAAGTGTCAAGCCCCCAGGGGGACGAATGCAAGGGGAGGGAGGACCCCGACACGGGGCCCTCACCTGGAGCACGAGGGCTCCTCGCAGACACGGTTCCCCCAACCCTTCCTGGCTCGAGGACCCAGGACCGTGTGAACACAGTCTCCCGTCTCCAGCCTGGGACGAACACGACCCGAGCGAGACCAGCTTCTCCACCAAGGCAGGAAGTTCTGCAGTCACTGGAAGCAATCAAGGGCGAGGCGCCTTCTCGCCAAGGAGGCGTGACCGAAGGTGCTAGACGACCCAGCCCGGCGGGTCGCAGGGTTCGTGTCCCTTGTAGCCCCAGAACCTCTGTGGTCGCGCCCGAATCTCCACGGTCCAATCCTCCTCTGAATGGAAGGGGAGGTCCGCACCAGCTTCTTCTCCGTTGGCCTCAGCTGCTTTTCTCTCCTCTTTCCCTATTCCTTATGCCTCAACCTTGGTCGGACCCAAGTCCCTCTTTTCAAGGGTAGTAGGTGCTATCACCGGGGGATCAGAAGCAGCCCCCGGACCGGACTCTCGAGATAGGAGGCGAGCCGAGGTCCCCCAGGCGCGCTCTCACAGTCAATCCCCCGGAAGCCGGTGCCCCCGTTCACGGGGCAACCCAGCCTGCAAGTCAGTTGATGCCCTGGGAGCGGGCTTGAGCTCCGCACTCGCCAGTGCGCTCTGCTCGCTTCCGGAGCCCTCTGTGCTTTTTATAGCTTGCCACAGTGGGGTTTTCCTCCGCCCCCAATTCAAGAGTGACAAAGAGTGAAAAGGTTTCTCTCACCCCTTGCTCACCCCTCCTTCCCCTGCCGAAGCTGGCTTTGCCTCCTGCTTCTCCCTGCCTGGCGCTGATTCCCTCCTCTACCCCCCAGCAATTGGAAAAATGGAATTCACCCCCAGAGGAACAGGGGGACTCCTCACCCCTGACCACTGCGGCCGGGGTTACATGAATGGGCCATTGGAAACAGGAAGAGGGCAGATATGGAAATGGAGAGGTGCGAGTTGTCCCCACGGGTCGTGATGGCCACCACATTTTCTTAGACCTCCCACCCATCTTCAGCCTCCGACTTCGCAAGGAGCGCTGGAAAAGCTCCACAGAAGCTTCAGAGAGGTGAACATCTGCACATTAACGCTGCGTTCTGTGTGCGCTCTTTTTTTTTTTTTGTTGTTTGTTTGTTTGTTTGTTTTTTCTTTCCCTGTGCGTCCCAGTGTGTGAGGCTGGATCCTTATAGGTGTTCCAGGGGGTGCACAACAGACCCCACAGGGGTTTTGGAATGGGGGAGAAGAAAGAGAACCAAAAAGGTAAAGATGAGAGTATTCTTCCCCTATGAAACATTTGGATATTTTTTTGTCTCCTTTTTTGTCTCATTCTCCATCCCCAACCCAGTCACGAAGAGTGCAAGTCTGTGCCTCTGAGGGAGTGGGAGGAACGGGGAGCCCCTGACCATGCTCCAAGGATTTGGACCTCACAGCTCCACTGGGCATCTTTACCATGCCAAGCAACTGCCCTTTTTGCAAAGAGGGAATCCCAGGCAGGAATGGAGGAGGTGGGGGACGAACGGGGCTGAGACACTTGGAGGTTCTACCTTCCTCGACTTTCTACCTCCTAACCCCTGGGAATTCCCAAGGAAGCCTTTCCTGTCAGCCCTTGAGCCTCTTCAGGTCAGATTTGCTTCTTCGATGGTAGAGAGCAGTTTCCAGAGTAACTGCAAGAAGCGCCCACGCAGCACTTGGGGGCGCCAGCAGCAACCTGCAGACCAAACTTGGAAGCAGTGCGGAAGGCAAGCTGTTCCGAAAGCTCCGTGCTTTGAAAAGTTTGGCCGGCCAGTAGCAAGGCTCCCAAAGCAATGCAGGGGGCTGTTCAAAAGCTGTTGCATTTCTCCTTGGCAGGCACTAATGTCCCGAATCAGAGTAATCAAGACGTAGAGGCAGGACATGCTGTTAGTGATGGGCTAACCGCGGGGAGGGGACTCCAGCAGCACACTCTTGAAATTTTCTGACCTAGGGCTTGGCTTTCACACCTGATCCTGGCACACACCAGCTTGTCCAGGAGCCCCATTTAACCTGTCGCTAAGGGAGAACATTAATGACACCTCATTTTCCACCAAACAAGGCCAAGAGCTAACATGTGGATTCAGAGCTGATCGCCCTCAGCCATCTCCAGTTATGTTTTCTGTTTTTGTTTTTCTGTGTCGACCTGTGAGTCTGACTGCCCTGGAATTCTTTTGCAGAAAGTGGTGGGGAGTGGTTGGTTGTTTTTATTTTATTTTTTTTTTTTTCCTGGTGTTGGGGATGGAACCCAGGGCCTTCTGCTGGACAGGGAAGTGCTCTACCACAGAGGACACCCTCAGCCATAGGTTTTTTTTTTTTTTAATACACAACCAAACAGAGATTAAAACTTGATGACACCTCTGGCATGTTTTCTTATTTTGGATTGCCTTAGCATAGATTTTTTTTTTTTTTTCTTTTGACGGGATCTGGCTGTGTAGCCCAGGCTAACCTCAAACTAGCCATCTTCCTGCCTCAGTCTCAGAAGACCTGCACACCACCTGTGATATATCTTCACTTTTAAAAGCAGTTCTCGCTTTTAAAAAAATGCTGAAGAATAACAACAAGGATGACCCCTAAGAGCATTATGCTAAGTGAAATAAGCCAGTTACAGACATAGACAGCATGATTCTACTTCTGTGAGGTATCTAAAGAATCAAAGAGTGGAATGGTGATCACAAAATGATAGGGTAGGGAGAAGAATAGGAAATCACTGAATCAATAGCATAAAATTTCATTTCAGCAGAATGAATACATTCTAGAGGTCTGCTTCATTACATGTACCTAAAATAAACAATAATGTGTCATACACTTAAAAATTTGTTGAGGATAGATCTCATTTTAAATGGTCTTAACCACAATAAAATTATATGTATGTGGAAATATATACATTTATATATAAATTTATACAATAATATACAAGTGTGTGTATATATTTTATATATGTAACATTCCAGGGGTGCCAAATTGTATATACATTTTAAGAGATGTTATCTCTTCAAAGTTGAATTGCATTATGGTAGCAATGTGTAGTATAATATTCTGGATTACATTTCTACTATCATGTCAGAACAAGAATATGTCACATTCTTAAAATACCAAAGTGGAAAATTTTTATCCCAAGGTATGTATGCATTTTTTACACCCTCTGTATATATTATATATGTGCACAGAAATAAATTTGTAAGTTTTTGAGGATAAGAAAGACATTTTAGGCTCTAATGGAAGTCCAGGAAATGATCTATATGGTATAAATAAGTACTTGGAATTATGCACTTAGATTTTACAAAAAGATTGTATTTTTTGCTTTAGTTCTGATTTACCAGTCAGGAAATATTACATAAATGGAGAAAAACAAGTTAGGAATCTATTGATTTAGACATTTTTGAAGAATATTTTCAAGAAAAAGAAAACACAGCTACATATGTAGGTGACAAATCACTGTATATTCAGTTAAGGGGTACAGACTTTGACCCTGTGTTGAAAAAAAAAAAAAAAAACTCAAGTGAATGAAGAGAAAATTTGAAGATGCTTTGCCTAATTCTGTCACTTCTTTCTTTACCTCCAACTAAAGTTATCTCTCCCATACACTGGATCAACTCTTCCCACATATACTGCTAATCAGAAAATTAATGCCAAGCACAACATACTTACTCAATAAACCCCTCTGTTTTAAGGAACATGATAAAGAGATCATCTTAGAGGCCAATACAACATTGGACAAGCTTCAACCACAAGCTTTTACAGTTAAAATCAAAGTTCATGTGAGATTTATTGGCACAAATATTCTCTCATATAAAACAAAAATCCACATATGGCATCAAATGCTAAAACATACACAACTACATCTTTGACTAAAAAGGAAGCAAAATTTAATTTCTTTCTTGATCCAAATATTTTCCATAAAATTACTTGACAGTCACAAACACACATAACCCATGCAGACAAGTAGCTATGCATACACAAAATCAACGGACTGCAAAGAGACATCATCCTTTCAGTTAGGGTCATAATCCACATATGTGTTTTCCTAAGTATGAAGAAACACGCTTCATTGTTTTACTTGGAAAAATAGATGTGTATACTATTTACAATAACATAACTAGAGAGTAAATATACAAAAACAAGGTTGTGCAGAAGTAAGGGCAAAGCCTTTTGTCCAGAAGAAAGTTCCTTTATGGATACTGTCTTTAGGCTGAACATTCCTTGTTCTCTCTGTTCCTCTAGCCATAGGGTCATTTGGTTAGATTTTTTTAAAAGCCATAGTTTTCTCAGCATTTGTTTCAGAGAACATGTTTCCTTCTGAATATTTAACCCCAAAAGTTAGGTAAGTGTACACTTTGTCATTTTATTCTAGTTTATTGCTCCTGCTATTTCTCATCCCATTATCTATCTTTCTGCCCGTATTAGTAGTTTCTATGCACAGGTAAGCCTGCAGCTGTAGCCCTGTGGCATCCAATCCCATTAGATCTCGGAAGCTAAGCAGGGTCGGGCCTGGTTAGTACCTGGATGGGAGACCGCCTGGGAACACCAGAAGCTGTAGGCTTGGGAGAAGGACCTGGCAACCCCCTCCCAAAAAGCAATCTGCCATTGAAAACCCTATGAACAGCAGAGAAGCACTGACAATAGCGTTTCCCCTGTTGTACAGAGGGTCGCTATGAGTCGGAAACCAACTTGACGGCACCTAACAACAACGACAACAACAATCCTTTATGAGAAATACAAGATGGAAAGGAAAAAAATTAGAAAAATCAAAAAGAAATAATCAAAGCAATGAAAATGGTTTAAGAAAAATAATATAGCAGATACTATACTTACAATACTTACATAGTTACAATAGTTTTGTCCAAATTAAAAACTCAAGCAATAGAAAAAAATCACATATTAAACACAATAATTTAAGAATTTTCTCTAAAACAACAGTAGTAAAAAGAGTTGAAACTTCATACCTTACTTGTACACAGAAGGAAATCAACCTAGGGTGGACAATATCATAACATAGTCTAGATAAACTTCAGAGAGAAAATCTTTCGGCCAATGAGCAGAATGATTATGTTACTTACAAGGGACATTTCAGTAGCATATCAGAGGAAAATTAAGTAACACATTTAAGATACTCAAAGAAAAGAATGTGAACAAAGAGTCTTGAATCCAGCTCAAGTGATCTTTATAGACAACTTTTCAAACAAAATATTTTTTGAATGTAAGAAATCAGACAAGGTCATCACGTAAGCCCTTCCTTAGAAAGTTACCAGAAAGCAAGATTCAGAAAATCACAATGACTGAAGGGACATTGAAATAAGTACTGGTATTAAATATGCAATTATCTTTAGGACTAAGACTACATGATGGTTATCAGTATATTAGAACTAAGGAGAAAAGTTACGTAATCACTTCCATAGATTCAGGAAAAGCAATTGGCAACATTCAACAATTCTAATAATATTAAAAATTATTCAATAAAATGTGAATTTATGTATATGCATATATGTACATATATGCCTCACTACCAAAGTCATGATTTTTACTTAAATAATCACTTACTATTTAAATAAGAAAGTCAAAAACAGGACAAATATGCCCACAGTCTCCACTACTTCGAGCACTGTTAGAGATAACATTCAATTAATCAAGAAAAATAATTAAAGCTATAAGAATTAGGAAAGATATATAAAACTTCCTTATTTTTATTTTAGACAACTATTTTTATTTGTACATAGGTACCAATGGGAAAACCACAAAACAGAACTCATTTAAAAAGTTGAAAAAAACTTAATGTCCAATCATTAATAACTTATATAAAAGAAATAAGGATTTAAAAGTTAAAATGGAAGAGAAAATTGTCAGTTCCTAAAAACAAAAAACATAATCATAACTTGAACTACACAAAATCAATATAAAATACATGGTAACACTTCTGAAAGATTTAGACTAGGAGAGTTAATATCATTACCATGCCCATTATCCCTCAGTTAGTGTATCATTTTAATATAATCTCAATAAAATATATCATGTTTCTTTTTCCTTGAAATTTAGAAAATTTACTTAAAATTTATTGGTTTGAATCAAAATATTTGAGGAGAGAAGAAAAGAACAATTAAGGAAATTTTTTAGTTAGAAGAGTACTGGTTGGAGGGATAAAGACACACCTACCAGAAAATAAAGCCTTTAGGAAGTAGATTGATTTGTCATGGGTACTTACATAAACTATATTAGCCAGCTTCCTATTACCATAGCAAATCCAAGAGATAATTATCTCTTATGAGAGAAAGGCATTATTTCGCACATAGTCTGGGGGATTCCAGCCTGTGATCCAGTGGCCCTCATGACTTCTAGCCTCTGGTGGAAATGCTGGATGGCAAAGACAGGGAGCACATGGTGGAGCAAAACCATTTATATCATAAGTCAAGAACCAAGAGAGAGGACGAGGAAGTGGCTCCATCCCATAGGCTGCTTCAAGTCCAGGCCCCTGGAATCTGAGGACTTCCAACAAGGCCCAGTCTCCTAAAATTTCCACCATCTCCTAACAGCACCACCCTGGGAACTAAGCCTTTAGCACCCGAGCCTCTGAGGGACAATCAATATCCAAACTGTATCACAAGCCAACATTGCACAATAGAAAACTCAGAAATATACTCATTTGTATAAGACTATTTACTGTGTCATTTATTATGTATTATATATGATACCTTATATATTATATTCATATATATGATATATGATATATGATATTTGGCCTGCAGCCATAGCCCTGTGGAATCCGATCCCGGCAGACCTCGGAAGCTAAGCAGGGCCGGGCCTGGTTAGTACCTGGATGGGAGACCACCTGGGAACACCAGGTGCTGCAGGCTTGGGAGAAGGACCTGGCAACCCCCTCCCAAAAATCAATCTGCCATTGAAAACCCTATGCACAGCAGAGAAGCACTGACAATAGTGTTTCCCCGTTGTACAGAGGGTCGCTATGAGTCGGATACCAACTTGACGGCACCTAACAACAACAACAACAACATATGATATTTATATTATATATGATATATTATATTATATATAAATATATAATATTTATTTAGATATAATATATATATATATATATATATATATATATATATATATATATATATA